>CAUYRT010018874.1:0-155395 GCA_963574885.1 Lepilemur ruficaudatus
TAGCCTGAAGCTGAAAACCCTCCCTTTGAAAGCTCTGTATTTCTCCTTATAGATAGGACAATGGCACTTTAAGACAAGAATTTCTATCCTCCTCATTTGCCTCAAATTAATAAACCTCCCTTTCCTTCTCCTCAAACCACTTGTTCTTGTTCTTTTTTGTGATGTGGCCTTGGGGACAAGTGCCGAACTTTTCGGTAACAATGTTACATAAAATTTATAAAAGTCCATTCATTGGTACTGAGCTCCTGAAGGATTTGTTCTGTGACATTTGGATTCAATTGAGGGGCCGCACTCGGGGATCTGCAGGCCACATGTTTTCCTGGGGTCCCCTAAGCCAAGTTAGGATTTTATTTTTAGTTTACAATTTAAAATTTTGTTATTTCATTCATCATGGATTTTTTGCATTAAATTTTATTTTTTTAAAATAGTGCATTGAAATGTTATTTGTCTTGGTAACTGAATTTTTTGGTATCTTCAAATTTTGTTCCCAAGACATGTGCCTCACTTTTCATACCCTCTTCCTGCCCTTGGGCAGACGTAGGTAAGGAAGGGATAATTGGAAGTGCAGTGAAAGCTGACCCTGGGTATTCTGAAATGTGGTGTTCCCCCCCCCCAACCGCAGTGGTGATGGTTTATATTTCACCACCCACAAGGCACCATGGTGCTAAGCAACATGTAACGTGAGATACCTCCAGTGAGGATGTTGTATGGTCTGGAGTCACCGAAGAGGGCTCAGGTTCACCCCACACATAGCTGGTTGGAACCGTGATTACCTCTGTGAAAGATCAATTATGTACATTGAAAATCTAGGCCAACCATTGCCATTTAACAAGGTCCATTTGTACTTTTTGATTGACTAGTTTGTATAATCTTTATTGTTTCTTAATGCATTAAACCTATTATTAGGTTCTTTAAAAGAACTGTGATAGTGGGAAAGATTCATGCTGAATATGTTTTAAAAGCTAGGTCAATAAAGTACTTGTAAGGCTTATCCTGTCCAAGATTACTGCCTCCCAAAGTATAATCAGAAAATCTTTCTTCCTGTCTAATTTCTGGCTGGTCATGGTGGCTCATGCCTGTAATCCCCACATACTGTGAGGCCATGGTGGGAGGATCCCTTGAGACTACAGTGAGCTATGATCGTGTCACTGCCCTCCAGCCTGGGTGACACAGCAAGACCCTGTCTGTAACATAAGAAAAGAAATGGTTTCAAAATTTGCTAGAAAAATGAGCAATTTTTCTCCAAGTCCAATATTAGCAGACTCTAAGTTGGGTGATAGATATTTGTTTCTTAAACATATTTTCCTGTTAAAAATCTTAATTTATATTAAGATCAATTTTAGGAAATGCTAAAAAATAAATTATAAATACAGCTGCTATTCCATATTTTTGGACATTCACTGGAACATAAGACTATTAATACCTAGAGTGTTTATATAATAGAAAGACCTAGGCATTAACACAGTGGTCTGCAAGTCAGCGGTCTATAAATAAAAAGATCCTTAATAACTGATGATGGCCGGGCGCGGTGGCTCACGCCTGTAATCCTAGCACTCTGGGAGGCCGAAGCGGGTGGATAGCTCAAGGTCAGGAGTTCGAGACCAGCCTGAGCAAGAGCAAGACCCCGTCTCTACTATAAATAGAAAGAAATTAATTGGCCAACTAAAAATATATGTAAAAAATTAGCTGGGCATGGTGGCGCATGCCTGTAGTCCCAGCTACTCGGGAGGCTGAGGCAGTAGGATTTTCTAAGCCCAGGAGTTTGAGGTTGCTGTGAGCTAGGCTGATGCCATGGCACTCTACAGCCCAGGCAACAGAGTGAGACTCTGTCTCAAAAAAAAAAACTGATGATACTATTATTTCCCTAGCGTACGCGATGGAGTTCTTGAAATTGTACAAATTTAACAAATGTATGAAATTTGGGCCATAGGTAAACTTAGTCTGAAGAACAGAAATTGACATAGAGAGGCAAAATATTCTGATAGTCATTACAATAAACTGTTATGAAAGAAGAAATACTCTAGGTCAGTTCAGAACTGTTTTAAGATTTTGTTGTATTTCTGTTATACTAATGCCACTTCTCATTGGGAAAAAGACTTCCTCATCGTGGTTTGGATTCCTGGGTACTTTCTGCTGGCTCATAGTAGCTTGAATCGAATGGATATGGGTGGATGAGAAAAGTCTATGGAGGGAGAGCCGGCCTCCCCCTCCCCCCCAACAGGAAATGGCAGTGAAATTAAAGACAGGCTCATTTCTGCTGCTGGGCTTCCCCCTAGACTATGAAAACAAACAGAACGCAGAATTATTATTCTTCCAGCAGCTTGTGGAAGACCTTTAGGTGGAACATCAGTGCTCATTCTACTATCTATATTCAGGGTGTTTTGACGCATGGCATTTTGGGAAAGTGTAGAACATAGTGTAATCTGGGATCATCTGTAAACAAATGTCAGTTTTCCAAACAGGAAGAGAGTCAACTAGGGGTTGCTCTGTAGGCAGGACCAACCTGTTCATTTAAAGGAGATGTGAGAAAAGGGAAAAAGGGTGATGATTGTCAGGGGAGAGCAGGAAGGTGTTGTTTTGACAGGGATGGTTCCCGTTAGTAGCCTGCCTGCTGTCGGCTCTGTTCACTTTCAAATCAGTTCTCAATACATATCTTTTGGGCACTTAACCACATGCCAAGTTTTTGCTAGTACTGGGTTGCAGAGATAAGTAACACACGATTGATGACCAGCATATAGTCTAATGTATGTAGATAAGAATAAGAAGATTTTTAAAGTGATTAATCACAGCAGAATTGTGAAGCAATTGCCCAACCAACGAACTCAGAGTTGCAAAGTCCTCTCTCACTTGCTGAGGGAACTTCTGACCATCAGTCAGCCTGTAGGACTCAAGAAATATGCGGGTGAGCAGCCAAGGCCGACTCCTTCTTATTGTGTGTGTTGTGTAAAATGCAAGGGAGAAAGCACAAGGTTTGACTTACCCCAAAGTCACAGTAAGCCATGGGGTCTAATTTCCCAGTTCCAGGAGTGGAGGAGGAAACTAAATATTTGGGCCAGTTTCTGGTGTCTTTGTGTATCTGTCCTCTGCCCCTAGACAGCCCTGTTGGCTTTTTTTCCCCCCTCATACAATGGTGAAATCTTACCCTGCGCTGAATGTTTAGCTCTATTCATGTTTTATGAAGGAGATAGATTAGTAGAAAAGGTATGAAACTGTGCATAGAGTTTTCCCATAAATGTGACTAATAGGAATTAACATGTTAACACAATGCTTTGCAGTTAGAACCAGGAAACTAGTTTCCATGGTTTACTGGCAGACCTTAGGGTTAGTTACAACTTGTTGCTCTTTCTTTGTGTGTGTCAGGCAAGACACTACAATAGAAGAGCACTCACAAGTCATGGTTCCTATTTAGTCTTTCACTTTGGCTGATAAGTGATCACTTCAGCCTTCTGAATGTGTCTAATTCTGTCATAGTAGACAGTGCCCATTTGATTTCAGAGTGGATGCAGGTTGGTATTAGGAATGTGTGTGTGCTTATTGGCAGCGTCCATAGTTTAGATGAATAGTCATCCTGGTAGCTGACGCCAGAGCAGATTCCTCATCTATGAAAGGAGTCCCCTTCATAGATTCCAGTCCCTTTTAACACTAAAATTCTATGACCTATGGTCTATTTTGGGTTTCACAGTATGTGCAGCTTTTTTGGGCAGGGGGAGGAAGAGAGTAGATTTAAAGGAAGTTTATCCCTTTATACCATTTATCATCAAAAAGTTTATCAAGATGAGAAGGATAAAGATATGTGAAACACTATAACAGTGCAAGTTAGTCTGTAATTGAAAATTATTTAGAAAGTTTAAGAATTCCAAAGAGTAGGGTATCCATGGGATCTGGAAATGGCCAGGGGATATTCTGTGGATGACACAGTCATGAGGGCTTTAGTCAGGCAGAGCTTGATAGACGAGGATAAATAAATAAATAAATACTGTATATAGTACCTGAAAATATATATAGGAAAAAAGTATCTCTGTTTTTGTGAAATATGGCACATCCACAAATGGAATACTAGGCAGCCATGAAAAAGAATGAGGCAGCTGTTGGGAGATAGCTACAGTTCGTTGTCAAGTGAAAAAAATATGCTTGTAGAGGCATAAAAATCTAAAAATCTAAAATAAACCATAGACAATGGTTATTTCTGGGTAGCAGGATGGTGTGTGTATGCATGTGTTACGTGATAGATTTTTATATTGTTTTAATTTTTAAAGATGAGCATTTCTTTTAATAAAATTTTTTTAAAGATTTAGAAAAGGATGTATTACTGGACTTCCTTCTTTTTTATTGAGGCTAAATGTATATAACATAATATTAACAGTTATTATTTTCACCATTCATAAATGCACAATTAGTACAATTTAAATACTTTCATGATGTTACATAATGGTCACCACTGTTTATACTCCAAGCTTTCTAATCATCCCCAATAACAAATCCACTCATTAAATAATAACTTCCCCTTTCCTCCTTCCGGCAGCCTCTATCTTACCTTCCTCCCTTGGATGCGAGGTACTTTAAATAAGTGGAGTCATACAATATTTGTCCTTCTATATCTGACTTATGTTACTATTAATAACAATGTTTTCAAGGCCCATCCATTTTGTAACATATATCAAGATTCCATTCCTTTTTATGGTTGAATAATATTCTGTTACATGGATATATGACATATTGTTTATCCATTCATCTGTTGATGGACACTTGGGTTGTTTCTACCTTTTAGCTATTTTAATGGATGCTGCTAAACATTGACATACAAATAATCTGCTCAAGTCTCTGCTTTCAATTCTTTTGTATTTATGCCTAGGAGTGGAATTGCTGAGTCATATTTGTTTGTTTATAGACGTTTTGGAAGGTATGAGGTGGCAACCCCTTGTGATTTTGATTTGCATTTGCCTAATGACTAACGATGTTGAGCATTTTATCATGTGCTTGTCGGCAATTTGTACAACTTCTTTGGAGAAATGCCCTTTGCCCATTTTTGAATTGAGTGTTTTCATTGTTGTTGTTGTTGAGTTTTAGTAGTTCTTTATCTATTCTGGATATTTATACCTTGTCAAACATATGATTTACAATATTTTCTCCCATTCAGTAGGTTGTCTTTTTACTTTCTTGGTAGTATTTTTTCAGGCACAATATTCTTAATTTTGATGAGGTCCAACTTATCTATTTTTCCTTTTGTTGCCTGTGTGTTCCGGACTTTTTCCTTTTAACCAATAAGAACTTAAATTACATTTTAAAGAGTGAGTCAGTTAGATACATTTAGTTTACTTACAAATTTTCAGAATGGAATAAAGTGAGGCTTCCCACACTTCTGAGACAAGTGCCAGTGAGTCATGGGTGGTAGACAAGGGCAGCCTGGCTGGTGGCTCAAGTGCCCAGCTGGCAGGGGGGCACTTGGCTCTCACCCTGCTCATCCAGAGGAACTGTTAACAAGGATGCTGAGGAGGGTTGGCTGTTTGGCCCCTCCACATCTCATGTTGAAATTTGATCCCCAGTGTTGAACGTGGGGTCTGGTGGGAGATGTTTGGGTCATGGGGGCGGAACCCTCATGAATGGCTTGGTGTCCTCCCTGGGATAAGGAGTGAGTTCTCACTTTATTAGTTCACAGGAGAGTGAAGGAGCCTGGAACCACCTCCTCCCTCTCTTGCTCTTTCTCTAGCCATGTGTCACACCAGCTCCCCCTTCACCTTCTGCCTTGATTGGAAGCTCCCTGAATCCCTCGCAAGAAGCAGATGCTGGTGCAATGCTTCTTGTACAGTCTGCAGAACTATGAGCCACATAGACCTCTTTTCTTTACGAATTACCTGGCCTCAGGGATTCCTCTATAGCAATGTAAAATGAACTAACACAGACACCAAAACTGGCTTCTTTTTTGGTCAGTTCATAGATAGTAAAGACAAAGAGAATCTCTGTGTGTGAACATGTGTGTAAATATGCATAAGTACCTTAGGTAATGCAAGAGAGCAGTGAACGGTAGACACAGCTTGGACTTCAGCAGCAGACAGATTTAGACTTGAATCCTGGTTCTGCCACCTACTAGGCGTGGACCCCAGCAAAACAATCTCCTTGAACTTCAATTTTCCTAGTACAGGGTTTATAATATTTACCTGGTAGTTCTAAAGGACAATTAGATCTAAAGTAAGCAAATTGCCTGCCATATAGTACATGTTTAATAAATTGTAGTAATTATTGAAGCAATGATGACAAATCAAGTATTATTGCCATCATTTTTTAAATGTGAAAATAATAATATTAATAGCAGCAAAGACTTATACAGTGCTATGGAAAAACGTTATTCTGAGATTTTTACATCTCTTAACTCATCGAGTCCTCATAATAATCCTATGAAGCATAAATTATTATTATTCCCATTTCACAGAAGGAAAACACTGAAATATGGTTAAGAGACTAAGAAACTTATGCCTGATCCAGATCACAGAACTAGAATTTGAATCCAGGCCGCCTGACTCCAAAGTCTGTACGTCTGGCGTGTGTTCTCATCTAGGGCTCAGGGCGTCACTCACGACCTCAGAAGGATACCAAACGGATGTTGTAGTCCTACACCTGCTTCCATCCACAGCCAGGCAACATCTGGGCCAGCTCTGATGCCACAGAGGTAGAGTGGTGCCCACAGGACATGTTTTTAATTTTCAGAAATGCCACCTATAATTTAACCATCATTATTAACATTTTGGCATTTTCCCATCTAGTCTTTTGTCTGAGCATTTCCCCCCTATGTTTCCCTCACTATAGACATTTTGACATATAAGCAGTTTGATATATTGCTCTTTTGTTTAAGATATCATAAGCATTTTTTCTTGTATTCTAAATGATTCATAAATATAATTATTTGAAAAATGAAAGAATTACACACTTGTGTGATTCTATTTATCATTAATTCTAATTTATTAATTTAATTAACAGTAAGTTAATTATTTAATCAATTCTAATTAATGGTTGATTTATTAAGTCTGTGTATTATTCTATTAATATAGTACAGAAAAATATCAATATTTGTAAGTATATACTATTGTATATGTGAATGAATTTTTGATATGATATGATGGACATTATTCTATACTTTGTTTTTCTCTTTCTCTTTCCCCCAAAACACAGATAAACATACAAATCTCAAACTAACATTTTCTTTTTATTTTCATCTAATCTCTTTTATAGATGTTTTTTGATACAAAAGCAATGCATGCTTATTGTGACAATTGAAATGGTACAAAGACATATAAAGGAAAAGCAAACCCTCTCCAACTCCATCCCCTTGAGCTACCAATGCTAACACCTGCGGTATGTTTCCCAGGCTTTTCCTGGTTCATGCAAACAGATGCAAATTCACATTTACATATAGATAGATTCTTTTTTTGGTTTGTTTTTACCCAAATATAATTAAAGTAAATGCATTAGTCTACAGTTTGTTTTTTGATTCACCCCCCAAACAATATTTCAGGGACATTCCTAACAATTCAAGAGCTATGACTTGATTATATTTTTTCTTCTTTTCTAATTTCTCTCTTTCTCCTGTCCCCAACCACGTGTGTGTGTGTGTGTGTGTGTGTGTGTGTGTGTGTGTGTGTGTGTCTAGTTGGTCTCATGATTCTTATTTGCAGTTTGTTTTTGCTGGTGTCTCTGCCCCTCTCGTTAACAGGCCTGTAGATGTTCCAGGCTGTCTCTAGCTCCTAATCCCATCAGTCTAGGTAAAAGAGCATCACCTAACTGGATATATTGAGAGATCAAGTCCCACCTGAAATCTTCTCCTTGAGGCCAGAGAGAATGGGGGTCTTGTGGTTCCAGCAGCTTCTGCACATAGAAAACCATCGAGTACTTGTCAGATGAGCAACTGGATCCATCTCATTTCTTGAGCTTTGAAGCCCACTGTCTTTGAAGGAGAATGTTGTGGATAAAAGATAGCCAATGAATAAAACCCCTCTCTTCCTGCAAGTTCTGCATGAATCAAGAAATAGAAACAGGAGTCACATGAAAATATCAGCTTACTGACAAGCTAGACTCTAGAGAACGCAGTTTAGGCTATGGAACAATGAGCCTGAATCAAATTACTCAAATGTCCCCAGACGCACATGTACCTCTAGTCAGAGCTAGACAGCCACAGGCTGCCCCTCCAGGGCATGGAGTTGCCAGGAAGGCAGAGCTCTTCCTAGACAGGGTGCTAAGCGTGACCATTCCTCCCTTCCAGTTTGACTACTCAGAGACACCCAGCTTCCTCCTTTGGTGAGGAGTGAAAGAGTTGGAAAATGAATGAGGTTTCCTCTCTCTTACTTCTTCTTTTTAAAACAATTTTTTTCCTTTTTTTTAAGACTGGGTCTTGTTATGTTACCCAGGCTGGTCTGAACCCCTGGGCTCAAGGGATCCTCTCGCCGCATCCTCCCGAGTCACTGGGACTACAGGTGCACGCCACGGCACCCTGCCTCTCTCTCTTACTTCTGAAGGGAAAGAAGCTCCAACTTTAAGGGCGGAAGCAGGAAGACTGGGATGGGAGACGGATGCTCCCCACAGATCACACGCTGAAGAGTGAGTCATGCCACAGGAGGAAGCTTTCTACTTCAATCTGTCGTTCAACAAACATATTGTCATCGTTTTGTTCATCCCAGAGCCGGTACTGTGCGTCCACTCTGGGAGGATGTACATTTCGAGAGCATCTCTCATAGCCTAGGTGGCAGCTCTGAGAACACGCTTTGCCCCCTGAGGTTTCACTGGAAAGACCCAGAAGTTCTGAATGACTGATGCACACCCACGTCTCAGGAGGATGGGACACGGTGACGTGCACCCAGAGAGCTTCCGCCCACAGCTCCATTTGCTCAGCTGTCAAAGGAGTAGGTCGATTAAATCATCTCCCCAAGGACCCTGTGGTGCCAACCTTCTGTTACTCTGAAACGCCACCTCCCCCATACCCGCTGAAGACCGCCTTGTCCATAAATAAACTGGCAGAGCTGAGTAAACTTGCTCTTGCTGAGTTTCCAATGGCCAAGAGCACCAGAGAATTCTTTCAGGGATGATTAGAACAGAATTTACCACTTAGCCAAGCAGGCAAGATTGGGACACATATTTACTGCAACAATGACACTCTCTGTACCTGCAAAAACCACCTCTCTGAGAGTATAAATTGTTACAGCCTCTTGAAAGTATGCATCAAAATAAAAAAAAGATACCTACCCTTTTGCTATAGTTTGAATGTTTGTTTCCCTCCAAAATTCATGTTGAAATCTAAGACCCGATCATGGCTCCACCTTTGTGAATGGGATTAGTGCCCTTATAAAAGAGGATTCAGAGAGTTGCCTGTCCCTTCTGTTTCTTCTGCCATGTAATGACACAGCATTCACCCCTTCTGCCTGTGAGGGCACCACAGGAAGGCGCCATCTTGGAAGCAGGGAGCAGCCCTCACCAGACACCAAATCTGCTGATTATTTATAAATTACCCAGTATCGTAGTTATATTTTGTGTTGCTATAATAAAATACCACATTCTGGGCAAATTATAAACAATAGAAATTTATTTTTCACAGTTCTGAAGTCTGGGAAGTTCAAGATAAAGGCACAGGCAGATTTGGTGTCTGGTAAAGGCTTGCTTGGTTTCTGCTTCCAAGATGGTGCCTTCAGCATTATATCCTCACGTGGCTGAAAAGTGGAAGGTGGGAGAGACAGAGAGAGAGAGAGAGAGAGAGCGCACACGACCACTCCAGAAAGCCCTTTTATTAAGGCATTATTAAACCCACCAGTGAGGGTGAAGCCCTCACAGTCTAATCACCTCTTAATGGCTCTGCTTCCGAATACAATTACATTGGTAATTAAATTTCAGCATGAGTTTTGTAGGGGACAAACATTCAAACTATAGCACTTAATCTCAGGTATTTTGTTATAGCGGCACAAGTGGACCAAAACACCTTTAATCCAGCAATTTTACTTCAGGGAGTTTATAGAAATAAACCATACAAATGTCCAGTGATACCCATACAAAAGATACTTCTTGCAGCATTCTTTGTAGTAACAAAAAAAACCCTCAAAATGACTTAAATGTCTATTAATAAAAGATGGGTTAAATAAATATGGTTCATATATAGAATGGGATAACTATGCAGCTATTCAAAAAATGTAATAAGGGGAATTTGTAAGCACTGACATGGAAGGTTGTCCAAGATAGAATTTTGATTGAAAATAGCAAGATGTCCATACTATGTTTCATATGATTACATTTTTTGGGGTGTGTGTGTGTGTGTAAGGGATTCCTATATATGTTTAGAAAATAAAAATATATCCCAATCTCTTAATAGCGTCTACACTGCTTCTGATTTCTAGACAAAAGTGTGAACAACTAGCAGCCCCTGGAAGCCACCACAATGCATTGGTCTTTAGCCTCTCCTTGTGAGGAGCCATTTGTCATGGAAAATGTGTTTTAGGAAACTTTGTATCTGGGCTAGATAGAATGATTAGCAATGATTTCATCACATACCTAATTCTACTCTCTGCCAATGGTTTTTTGGTCAATAGCTTTTTGGTCATTGATCTTTGTATGACAGTTTATGAGAGATTTCTAACAGACTACACAGGCCCGTTTGTTGTGTAGGAGAGTTTGCTTGAGCGGTTGACTGCAGGCCCTGAACTTAGTGTCATATATATATATAGTGTCAGTGATATATGTAGCATGCAGGGCAGATCAAGCCACTCCCTCTGGCATCCTGAAGATCAGAGACTATCTCATACTCTGCCCCAGACAGTGGCATTCTTTCCTGTGACAACAACTTATTTTATTCCACTGAGTCCAGGTACATGGAGAAATTTCAGAATTATCAAATGTTATTTGGCTTTACTTTTCTTATAAAAGAGCAGCATAGACTAAATGCGTTAATTTACGAATATTGCATAGAACAAAACTTGGTGAAAATAAGCGCTGAATTTTAGCTATGATTATTGCGATCATAGGCTGTTCAGCACCCCATAGACAGGAATGAACTGCAAGTCGCAAAGTGACTGAATCTGAAGAGAGGACCCAGATATCCATCTCCTAATCTCAGCTCCCACTTTACAAACAGGTAAACTGAGGTCCAGAAAAGAGACAAGACTTGCCCAAGGTCACAGAGTTCACTAGTAGCATAAATAGGATTCAAATCCAGGTGAAACATATATTGATTTAGAAATGTTGTATTTTGAAGCCAGTCAGCATTTCCCAGAAATTTTTGAGACAATAAAGTAGCAGTATATTCCCAGTGTCCCTAGAGAAATTTTGGAGTGGTTCTTCTTTCCCCTTCATTGTATTTTATTTAACTGACCCTAAGAGGACCCCAATGGGCCTGCACTGCAGAGACGGTGGGGCCAGAGCTGTGTCTTGGGATCTTGTAGAGCTGCCACTGTTAGGAGAGATGGAAGGTCCCCATGTTTATTGGAAACTAGATTTCTTAGACGGTAGAAGAGAAAGAAACAAAGTTTGTTTTACTTTTTCATGAATTCTCTCTTTTTAAGTGACATTATTTCATAGGAAACATTTGCATGGAGATTTCTAGGACTGCTATAACAAAGTACCACACACTAGATGGCTTAAACAACAGAAATGTGTTGCCTCGCAGTTATGGTGGCTAGAAGTCCAAGATCAAGGTGTTGGCAGGGTTGGTTCTTTCCGAGGGCTGTGCGAGAGAATGTTGCATGCCTCTCCCCTGGCTTCTATGGTTTGCTGGCAATCTGTAGCGTTCCTTTGCTTATCGAAGTATCACCTGAATCTCTGCCTTCATCTTCACATTGTTCTTCAAATAGTGCCTCCAAATTTCTCCTTTCTATAGGGACACCAATCTTATTGGATTAAGACCCACTCCAATGACTTCATTTTAACTCAATTACCTCTGCAAAGACTCTGTCTCCAAAGAGGGTAATTCTGAGGTTCGGAGGGTGAGTACTGCAAAGTATCAATTTCTGGGGGACTCAACTCAGCCCATAACTGCACTGAATAATTTGGACAAGCAGGGATCGTGTCTGTCCCATTTACCATTGGATGCCCAGCGTCACAAAGCACATCACATATCGGGCCTTCAAATGTTTGTTTAACTAATAAGCACACTCAGTTATCCTCATTTCATTATACTGGGGGTTTTCGGATTGGCTTTTCACAAGGTGTTAATTTTTTTTCCCTCGAAGATGCTGATTATCCCTCCTAATGTGGGAATTGGAAGACTGGCTGGTCGGTAATCCCCAGTCCTCAGGGTGGCCAACTTAATGTCCGTATCCTCTCACATGAGCACTTTCAACTGTGCCATTTCCAAGGAGTAAAGCTGACTGACAATGACTTTTGTCTGTCCTGTCCAGAGCCTGGTGGCTGGTACGCTGAGCGATGCATTGATCTGAAAACAGTGGCAGTAGGAAGAGGAAAAGCTCCTGAATGACAGAGTTGGCAGGCCTCTGTTCCTGCCTTGGAAGTCCTATTCTGCCTTTGACTTCTGGTGATACCAGGGTATGGTGACACACGAGCCTCTGTGTGGCACTGGCCATGGGAACGCTGCCCGGGCGCACAGGGAAGTTCTCACAAATGTCTTTGCAACTGGGGCAAAGCCAGTGCTTAGATATCTGTGTCCCATCTGCAGGAATAGTAGATCCTTACATATTAAACCTGGACACAGAGGCCCAAGTAGTAAATCCTGTGTCGGGACTTTATATTTCCCATTAGAATTGTTCATGCACATAAACAACAGATGGAAGAGATTAATGAGACACATTATATTCAAGTAGAATAAATTGGTCTGAAATGTGGCTGTCGTGCTGTCACTTGGCAGAGCATAGCATTGGCTCAAAGGGAAGGCTATAGTGTGCTCTGGGGCTGCCTGGGTGTTGGTGGCAAAAGGACGCAAGTCAAAAGTAAACCCACTTTAGAAACCTTCACCCTTTCCACAAAATATAGGAGCATTCAAATCACACCCCTTGAATGTGTTAAAAATGAATGACTATAATAAAAGCAAAAGAGCACATGACACAGGAGCTAGTCACCTGTTTATTTCTACGCATTTCACTCTGTTATGTTTGGAGTGGGTGAGTTGGCTTGTGCGTGTGTGCCTACGTGGCCATCTGGGCAAAAACTGGAGAACAGATTTTGGGCCCCCGGTTCTTCTGTTTGATTGGAAATTAGCTTCCTCCTTGGACTCTAATTTGCAATGTTTAATGGAACAGAAATGATTGGGAGCTTGCTGTTGACTGTTCTTGTTAGAGGGAAGCTGAACTTAGTGTCATACATAGCTCTTTTGCCCATTTGTGGGTTCACTCTGGTGAATGCAGATGGATTGCCGCATCAAGTCACTTAGACACAGCATCCCGGGGTTCAGACCAAGACCAAGACTCTAATGAGTCTGAGAGACCACAGACTACCGAGTTAGCTGTGGGGCTGTGTTACCTCCCAGACCCGAGAAGTCAGCCCAAGGTCAGCCCTGTCAGGGGACATGCATGGTTCAGGGCTCAGAGGGCAACCAGGGGATCCAGGCTTTTCCAGAAAGGTCTGTGTATCTTAGATCAGGGAAATTCATCGCCAGATGTGCCCTGCAACTAGGCTGAGGCTGAGGACCAGACAGCATTTGTGTCTCATCTGAACTTACACCCTTTAAGGAATACAAAGTGCTTGCTGGCAGGCTGCCACTTCCCAGGATAACACTCCATGAGCAGCTGGCATGTCCCATTGCTTGTAAAATTTCACAAAGTCTTTGGCTCAAGGCTAAACATCCCAGGTGCATTCCGCTGTTTCTTTTCTAACCTAGTTTGTGTCTGTTGACAGGTCCAGCCACTGTTTACTGGCCAAACACCTGTTTATCTGTGTGGTCTAAGTATACAGTCGGTACCTCATGTGGGATCTGGCTCATATAGCTGAGGGCAGGAGTCTTATTTCCACCACCTTTGTGCTAAATGTCTATGAATACTCTTTAAGTTCACCCTATGACCACTTTCATTATGATATATTTTAAATATATGGAAAAGTGCAAAGAACAATCTCATACTTAAGGTACCCACTGCCCAGCTCTATCAAAAGCCTTTTTCTTCTTTGCCATAAAATCTTTCATGGATGGATTTTATGCAACACATTTGATACGTCCTGGGATCCCTTAGTTTGTATCTGTTCTCTTCTCTCTTGCTTCTCCCCTCTCTCCTGCCCTTCCTCCCCAGAGGTACATTATTATTCCAAATTTGGTATTTTTCAATCTCACACATGTTTTTTTACACTATTACTATATGTGTAGATGGCCTTTAAAAATACAGCATTGTTCTGCACATTTGTGAATTGTATATATGATGGCTGTGCAAAAAGTATCCAGCCATGTAATACAAAAAATTATGTTAACAATGGCTGGATGCAAGGTCCCATTTCTCCATGTCCTCACCTACCCGTGGTGTTATCACATCAGCAGTTTTCACCAGTCTGGTGGTATCTCACTGTTGTTTCAATTTGCATTTCCCTAATTGTCAGTGCTGCTAAGTGTATTTTCCATATGCTTATTTTCAGTTTTCTTCTGTGATTTGCCTTTTCCTCCACTTTGCCTCTTTTTCTATGGATATGTTGGTCTTTTTTTTAAAAAAAATTCATTTGTAAAAATCATTTATAACTTTTGGGTGTAATGCTTTGTTCATTTCAAGTTTTATAAATATCTTTTCCCAGACTGTGCCTTATCTTCCAGCTTCGCTTATGCAACTTTGGTGAACAAAAGATTTATATTTTAACATAATAAAATGCACTTCAATGGTTTGTCCTTATTTTTATGTTCTTTTTGTTTGTTTGTTTAAGGAGATCTTTCTACTCCCCAGAGGTTATGAATATATTATTCTATATTTTTTTCATTAAGTTTAACAGGTCCCCCAACCTTAATTTGGGATTTTAATTGACCTGGAATTGATTTTTGTGTATGGTATGATAGAGGGATCTAAATTCATTATATTTTTCATAAAGATCTTCAATTGTCCCAGAACATTTTTTGCATAATATCACTTCCTCCTACTGATCCTATTCCACTTCTGGGAGCAAAGGTAGGGAACAGTGTTAGTGGAGCCTGTGGGAGACCAAGAACTGAGGAAGCGGGGCCACCCAACAAGGATGATAGTTTAGGCAGATGTAGCCCCTGGCAGAAATGTGCCAAAGTGGAAGGGAGTAAGGTGACTTAAAATCTCAACATCTCTCTTCTGCTGCCTTCAATTTTTTTTCTATTATTAAATATTTCCCATTGATTAAACCCCAGGAGCCAAACCCAGAGAGCAAGAGTACCCTGGTGATGCGGTCTGTAGAGATAGGCCTTCCAGGCCTCAGAGCAGGGCAGGGAAGGGCAGAGAAGGGACCCAAGTGGGACTGCAAATGCAGACTGGCTAGCACATTCTCAGGGTGTGCAGTGACCTCATTCAATCTGTCCTTCTCCTGGAGACACACTACCCAGTTCTATGACAGTTTGACCACCTAAATATGTATCCCTATTTAGTATGTTTTGAAAGTAAATTTTGAAATATTGGGTAACCAGCCTAAACGTAGCTGTGCAAAGAAAGAACAATAGTTCCAAGGCCAGAGAAGAGATGCTAACTAGAGTCTCTAAGACATGCTGTGGCTTCAGATTTCTTGGGAATTTACAAAAGCTTCTTCTAGAGAAAGTGAGCCATGGCTAGGTAGCTTCTCATAGTTAAAAGTAGCAGATTTGAAAGGTGATTGGAAGCATTAGAGAATGGGGGAGGCTGGCCAACATTTGTTTTCTCTGTAGAGTGGTCTGGGTGGACTACTGTTTTTTTGTTTTTGTTTTTGTTTTTGTTTTGAGAACCTGCTGATGTCAATCTCTTTAGATTTTTCCTCTTGGGCTACCAGATTCCCTGGAGAAAAGTCTTAGGATCTCCTGTCTTAACCAAGTTGCATATGACGCTTAATCTCCCTCTTTGCAGCAGATACCCATATCCTCAACTCTGTCTGGTGGCCCCCAGACCAGAGAACTCTCTGGTCATCTGCCATGGTGGGACAGGGTGGTTATCTGCAGTGTAGAGTGCAAAACCCTAAGGATAGGTAACCTCTGGGGAGTAGGAAGAGCTCCTTACAAAAAAAAAGAAAAAGAAAAAGAAGAGGACCTGATACTGCCAGTGTCTGAGCTCTACGGAGCTGCTGCCGTGTATTAACAAATCAGATTTGCTCACAGTTCTTCCCGTGTTGGTTTAGGATTTGACTGTCGCAGGTTTGCAGAGTCAGTTACCATTCACCCATCTGCATTCCCACTTCCACATTTTATTGCTGTTGTCTCCTCCTAGCTCCTCCCTGTGTTTGTGCCTTTCTGTCCTTTTAAGAAATCCTTTCACTACAGTACTAGTGGAGTCCCTGGAGGGAGAGAAATTAGATGCATGTGTTTGAACATCCTAACTCAAAATCCTTTCTTCTGTGTTCTATAAATGTATTAGCTTTGAGAGGGGAATGGTTTGTTAACTTTTTTTCAATCTTTCTGTTTTTTTTTAAATAGATTCATTCAAAGTGATAAATATCCCACTAAATATTCTCTCCATAAAGTTTGATATTTAGCTCTTCCATTGCCATCAAGTTCCAAAAACTTAATTGTTTCCATGGTGATTTCTACTTAGGTTCATAAATTTCTTAGAAATATATTTTTAAATTTTCAAACAGGATAAAAATGATCTTTTAATTGCTGATTCCAGATCAACATGTGGTCAGAGAACATGGTCTGTCTGGCATGGATTCTTTAAAATGTGTTGAGATTTCTTCTGTCTTCTATGATCGTTGGTCAGTTTTTGCGTTATATGTGTTCCTGGAAAGGATGTATGGGCTCCATTTGTTAGTGAAAGATTTTATACTTATCAGATTAGACTTATTAATTTTATTGCTCTAATCTTCTGCCCTTACTAATTCTTTATTGGCACAGTCAGTTTCTTCCCCATGATTATTGCTTTATATATTTGAGACTATGTTGTTACATATATACATATTTATGATTGGTAGATTTTTTTCACCACTAAATTTTATATAACATCATTCTTTGTCCCTGTTAGTGCTTTTGCTTTACTTTTTATTTTGTCTGTTTAAAATGTCTTCTCTACAACTCTTTTGCTTTCTATTTAGCTTTTCAAAGTAATTTTCCATCCACTTATTTCCAATCTCTCTGCCTGTATGTGTGTATGTGTTTTAGGTGTGTCTCTTGGAAGCAGCAGAGAGCTGTGTTTTTAAAAAAATGTAAATATTATTTATACTTGAAATATGTAATCCCTCACATATTGCCAAATTCTAAAAATACTAAAGAGTAAACAGTGAAGGGTTTCCCTCTCATCTCCTTTTCCCACCTTCCTATATTATTAGTTTCAGAAGTGACCAATATTATTAGTTTCTTGCTACAGATAATCATTGTGAATGTAAGTAAAGGTAATCTGTATACTCATTCCTTTTATGGTGGCACAATGTGCATTGTTTTGTATCTGGATTTTTAATTCCTTGGAGATTTATTCTTAACTGTGCATGATGAACTTCCTCATTCTTTTGAGTGACTGCCCGTTAGTTTATGAATGTATCCTAATCTGTTTAATCTATCACTAATTAGTGGACTTTTAGGTAGTTTCCAATATTTTGCTTCTACAAACAATGCTGCAATGAATAATCTTATACAAATATTACAAGCATTATTTAAATATGTTCAAGTATATCTATAGGAGAAATTTCTAGAAGTGGAATTGCTGGGACAAAGGGCTCATGCTTTTGTAATTCTCATAGCTATATAGATATTGCCCAGCACAGCGTCTTGACTGTTTACATTCCCACCAGCCAAAGATGTTCAAATTTATACTCACAACTGCTGGTTTTCCCACTTGCTCACCTTATCAGCCAGTCAAGTAAAAGAGACATCTCTAGGGATTTTAAACAGAGGGGATTTAAAACAGGGAACAGAGGGCCCAGGTGCTGGGAGAGCTAGAGAAGTTAACATGCGATGGTGAGGCAGCCCAGGGCAATGGCCACAGCAGGAGCTACTGCATCCAGGGCTGAGGAGTCCAAGCAGCAGTGTCTCTGGGTCCAGGAACTAGAGCCACTGAGGAAGCCAGAGCTGGGACTACATCAGGCCTGTCTGGCAGGAGCCAGAGAGAAGGGACTTTATGTGTTCCCATTTGGGGATGGGGCTCAAATATCAGAGTTGTCAGATTTAAATGAGTTAAATGTCAGAGTTAAACATGGGACAAGGTAGTGCGGTAGAGAGAGAGAGAGAGAAAGAGAGAGAGAATATGAATCACCCCTTTCTTTAGATGTTTGTCCTGGGGGGGATGGAGGGGTGCTGGTCTACACTGAAGCCTGGTCTTCTTCTCTCAGTCCTCCAACTCACATGCCAGTCCCATTTGGAAATGCCTTTGCAGACATACCCAGAAGCAGTGCTTCCCCAGCCATCTGGGCACCCCTCGGTCCAGTCAAGCTGACAGCTAGAATTGGCCCTCAGCCCTCCTGCATGGCTGGTATGCCTTCCTCCACCCCTCACTCTCTCCTCCACCTACATTACTCTCTGGCTCTCTCATGTGTGCAGCAAGCTTCCCTTTCCATTTCCTGCACAAAACTCCTCTAATGGATCGAAGAGTGTCCCCCCAAATCCACACCAACCCAGAACTCCAAACCTGACCTTATTTGGAAACAGTGCTCTGTTAGGTAGATAGTGAGGGATTCTGGGTCTCTTAGGGATGAAAGTGAGTGCTGTTGCCCCCATCGTGATCCTATCCAACCCTAATTCTCCATACCTGGGGGAGGATACCCTACGAATCTGCCAATCAGAACTTGGCACGCCAGCTGCAAAAGATTGCAAAGGACTCTCTAGCCCAGGGCCAAGTTGCATGGGTACCATAAAGTCCGGAAAGTGACCTAGAGCCCACATGCATGGTAAGGCTCAGGTCATGTGACTCCCAATCAAAGTGGTTCCATGGTGATCTCTGAATCATGGGGGAAGTCCCTATCCAGGTACCATAAAGCAAGATGCAGACCATAGCCAACCTCTCTTTTTGCCCTTCCTTTTGCTCTCCCTTTGCTGCGGCAATGGGCCTGGTCATCATCTGTGGTATATGTATCTTGCTCTGTAAACCTATGTCTTGCTCTTGCCTTATAATCCTATCTTTCTCTCCTCAATAAACCTCATTTTCATGCTTGCCTAACTTTAGAGTGTCTGATCATTCTTCCGCCATGAGTGCACCAAGAACCAACATTTCAGACTGAAACCTGATGGTTCTTTGCAGATATGATTAGTTAAGGTTATACTGGATTAGGGTGGGCCCCACATCCAAAGGCTGGTGTCCTTGTAAGAAAGCCACGTGAGGGCACACAGAGGAGAACACGATGGGGGACCAGGGCAGAGATTGGGTAATGCCTCTGCAGTCAGAGGAACACCAAGGATGGCCAGTGACCACCAGAAAGAAGGTAGGAGAAAGGCATGGCACATGTTCTTCCTCAGGGCTCCCAAGAGGGAGCCAACCCTGCTGACACTTTGATTTTGGGCCTTTAAACTCCTGAACTATAAGAGAATACATTTTCTGTGGCTGTAAGCCACCTGTTTGTGGTAATATGCTATGGCAGCCCTAGGAAGTAAATACGACATCCACTCCTGAGTCTCTGGCCCCGACTGCTCTCCCCTGTAGCTGGGCATCTGGGCAATAGCTCCTAGGCCCATAGGATATCCCCTCCCTGCAAACCTGCACATCCTCCTGTATTCACTATCCCGATTAATGCCACCCCCCAGCACCCCAGCCATCTGAGTTGGGAGCTTCTGAGTCACTTTGGACTCCCTCTCCTTCATGCCTTACACCCAGTGAATCATGAAGTTGGGTCAACTCTACGTTCATAACATCCCCTGCACCTCTCACTCCTTACACCCTCACTTCCCCAGCTGTAGTTCAAACCTAGACTGCGGCTGTGGTCTGTTCCCTATCCATCCCGTCTCAGTCAAATGCAGGAGGTGCAGGAGGTGGGGCTGGAAGCCTGGCCACCAGCTAGGAAAGGTGACTGTGAGTTACAGGGGATCAGGCAAAAATACAGGTGATGGGCAAGAGAGCCCACAGGACAGATATTAAGGTTGTTGAATTGACCGTATTTAGAAGCTCAGGCATCACCCATCAGTGGGCATTTTGGGACGTTGGCCACTCTGCCAGTTGCATTCCCAATTATTGTAATAACATCCAGGCCAAGGCACTTAACAACTAATTTAAGGGCAAGATAATGTCCTGTTACATGACATCTAACAAATTTCCCTCATCTGATGAGTCTAGTAGTTAGCAGACTGTCCTTGGTTGGCAACAAGGGAAATATACCTAGGAAAGAGCATGAACTTTAGGGTCCCAGGTGCCAGACTTTAGGTCCTGTTCTGCTACTTAGTGTCTGTGCAGTCTTGGATAAAATATCCCTGTTAAGCTTTCTCTTTTCTTAATCTCTAAACTGAATATAATGATACCTACCGATTTACCTGCAAAACTTATAGGAATAAAATAAAGCAATATATGTGAAAACATTTTGAGACACATCTGGGTGGTTAATCATCTCTCCGTTCCCATAGCAATTTGTCCTTGAATAGCACCTGTGGTTTCTTAGCCCGAATGTGGAGGGTGGTGGCAAATGTGGGGGGGGTGGAGTTAGAGTAGGGTACTCCAATTGCAGGAGCAGTTCCAGAGGGCCCTGGCACTCTCTTCCCTTAGTGCTGTCAGAGACGTGAAAAGCCAAGTGTTGATGAAAGTAGAAGTTTATTCCTGATGGACCATTGTCTCTCTATAAATATTGTTTGGGAAATGTAGTAGGGGTTCCTCTCTCCCATTCAAAATTGAACTCATTCCACCAGCTCCAAGAAGTTGGGAAATGGTAGGTCTCTTCCCAGGATGGGGGCTGCCTCTTCATGTCTCCTGCATGGGAGGAATGGGCCAACATGGCATCTGGCCATTGGTGCCCATCCTTGGGGTGCACCAGGGAAGAAAGAGACAGTATAGACCCTGTTTCTTGCTTCTCAGGCACAGCAGCCCACTCCATTGGCAAGACAGTTGAAAGAAGGTCACAATCACACCAATGGGAAGGGGTCTGTGAAAGTCGGTCTACTTGCTGTGGGCCCAGGAGAGCAAATGCGAAAGCCCCCCATCTCTTCTCCAACCTCATGGCTCCTCCTGCAGTGCCATTATGGTTTTATTTGCCAGCAGATATGAGTTGAATTGTGTCCCCTCAAAAGATGTTAAAGTCTTAACCCCAGGTACCTGGGAATGTGACCTCGTTTGGAAATAAGATCTTTTGCAGATATGATCAAATTGAGCTCATGCTGGATTAGGGTAGGTCCTAACCCAATGCCTTGTGTCCTTAGAAAAAGAGGAAAATTTGAGCACAGAAACAGACACAGGGGGATAATACCATGGTGACAACAGAGGCAGATGTTGATTGGAATTATGCTTCTGTAAGTCAAGGAATGCCAAGGACTTCCAGGAACCACCAGAAGCTAGGAGGGAGGCTAGGAAGGGAACCTTTCTAAAGCCTTCAGGGAGAGCGTGGCATTGCCAACACCTTCATTTTGGACTTCTGTCTTCTAGAACTGTGAGAGAATAAACTTTTATTGTCTCAAGCCATTGTTTGTAGTCCTTGGATACTGTAGCCCTAGGCAACTAGCACATGGTTCTCTTCATGTGTTAGGAAGACTTCACCTGAGTCAGGAACCTGTACCCACATAGACAACTGGGAGTTCCCTCATCTGCTCTCCACGCATTTTGTTCAGCCTCAGCGCTCTCTCTCTTTCTCTCTCTCTCTCTCTCTCTCTCTCTCTCTCTCTCTCTCTCTCTCTCTCTCTGTTTTTCTCTCTCTCTCTCTCACTCTGTCTCTCAATATTTCCAGTTTTGGACCAAAGATCTTTTTATTTGACTGAGATGATAGCTGTGGTATACAAGAAAAAAAAGATGGGACTCGAATCTTGATTTGCCAGTTACTGCCATGTGTCCCCAGGAAGGTGCCACTCCTTTGGTCTGCTATGGTTTCTTTATCTGGTTAGTGGGGGATGTTAGTTTTTCTGTCTTCCTGGGTTTGAGATTCAACGAACCAGTGGGGAAAGTTTTTGGCATAGAGTCAAGCTCATAAATGTCCTTTCGGAAAGCAGAAGCAAAGCAACTGTGGTTGGAGTTCTGCTTTTTCTTTGTCATTCATTCATTTGAAACTGTCAGGCCCAACTTCAGTTGATTCCTGTTATCCCTCCCACAACTTTAGAAAAATCCTTTCTGAATCCAACAGCTTTACGCAAGTCTTCTCTCTGGGCTAAAACTCCAAGGCATCTTTTGGGTCCATCCTCCTCAGGGTTTATTCTAGGTCAATGTCATCTCCATTCCCTTCCCCTCCTTACCCCAGCAATTGTCACATTTTCTTAAGAATTCTGAGGTTGTCCCAGTGCTTCCTGCTTGTGTGGCTGCACTGGTTTTTAGATGCTGCTCTCCTGGACTTTCCGCACCTGGTGATTGGGTATCTTTAAAGCTTCCTAGGTAAGCTCCTTTGTCTCACAGAGTTGAATGACAACAAAACAAAGATGACAAGGACACTCATGTAGCCAGCATGGTTCTGAGAGCTTTACACATATGAACTCACTTAATAGTTGATCTTTTGCACCTCCTTTATTGCCTTCGTTCATGTGAAACAAATATTTTTTAGTGTTCCATCTCAATTCCTTTCTTGATTTTTTTTTTTAGTGTTTTGGTTTGGTTTTTAGTTATTTTCTCAGTGGTTGCTCCAGGGATTACTCTATACATTTTAACTCAGCACAATCGACTTTAGGTTAATACTGACTTAATTCAGGTAAAATATTACAACATTGCTCTCGTACACTCCCTTTTACCCCTCTTGTGCCCTCATTGGAACGTACTATATGTCTAGATATCATATAAACCCAGTAACACAGTGTTACAATCATTGCTTTAGACAATCTTATGTTTTAATTTAAAAAAGGAAGAAAAGAGAAAAAATATATCTGTACATTTTGCGAACAGCCACTGGAAGAGCTGGGAGTGGAAACTGTGTATTCGTTCTTCAAAGCCAGGACTCCTCCCTGGATCTCATACACCTCCTATTGATGGATTGATCTAGTCTTTTTCATGATCAAATTATCCTGGAGGTACCACAAATGCTGGATGGGGGGTCTGATTTATTTTCCTATCACTTGCTTCACTCTAGCATTTAAAATGCTTACAGTAATAAAATGACTCTTCCCTCTTTTCTTTTGTTTCTCCTTCCTTCCTTCTTTCCATTCTTTTCTATTGTGATTGGAAAAGTCCAAACTCTAAAATAATTTAAGGAGGTTTATTCTGAGCCAAATGTGTGTGACCACGGCCCGGGGTTCAAGTTCTCAAGAGGTCTTGAGGAAATGCACCTGAGGCAGCCAGATTACAGTTTGGTTTTATGCATTCGTGGGGAAAGGAGTTGCGGGTAAAATCATAAGTCAATACATGAAAGTATACTTTGGTTCTGCCCAAAAAGGTAGGACATCTCAAATTGGGAGTTTACAAATCATAGGTGGATTTCAGGGATTCTTTAGTTAATAATTGGTTGAAAGAGTTGAGCTTTGTCTAAAGACCAGAAATCAGTGGAAAGGAATGCTTGGCTTAAGATAGAGGTCTGCTAGGATGCTTGAGTCAAGATAAGGGAGTCTTCTACCGCTCATGTGATGCTGTACTAGAACGAGGTTGGGAAATAAACCACATTATATCAGGTTAACAAAACTGTTTAGTGAGATTTTATCATTTGTAGACATGACTCGTCAGGCCTCTTAGAAAGGAATCTGGGCAAAAGGAAAAGGTCGGAGTTCAGTTACCCACGTATACCCACGTATTGACTATTTCTGGCACTCTCACCTATGGACCACACGCAGCATCTCCCTAGCAGAGACCAAGGTGGAGGAGAGACAGCACCTCCACTGTTCTTCCTGTCCTATGCCTCCAGCAGCCCTGGTGGGGTGTCTTTCATGTTAGGATTCACTCTGATCTCTTCGAATGGTTGGCAATATGTTCCTCTATTTGGAGAGGATTTCCTTGTTTGTATCCAATGGTAACAATTTAAAATAAAGAGAAGTAAGTCCTGTGGTCAGACTCACAGAAGTTAATTCATTCAATTATGTGTTCAGTGTAGTCATTGTGTCTCATTGTAATCATGTATTCATTATGTGCCAAGCACCGTGTCAGCCACTGGGGGTACAAGATGAATCAGACCAATGGCGCCGCCTCTCAGGGGCTCACAGTCTTGGGGTTTGGGTAGGCTAGATTTTCCTTCTGGCCCTATCACCCATGACACTAAAACCTTTTTTCCTCCTATGCTCTGGATAAGGTCTGATAGTCTTCAGAAGGTACTCTAGGTGGTTACCACCAGTCAGTTAGAACTAGTTCATAAGATAGAAAATGTTTGTGCTCCTTGTCCAACCTGTCTATTTTTTAATTGGAGAAACCGAGGCTGTTGCTGAATGAGCAATGCTACTATACTAGTCTCTTCTGAATCTTTTTTTTTTAAACAAGGTGTCACTGTGTCACCCAAGCTGGAGTGATCATAGCTCACTGCAGCCTCAAACTCCTGGGCTCAAGCGATCCTCTCACCTTGGCCTCCCACAGTGCTGGGATTACAGGAGTGAGCCACCATGCCTGATCACCTCTGAATCTTTAGCAGTTTATAAGGTGTGGACTGGCAATGACCACAGGACTCTGCATTGGTTGGATTCCTACTAGAAGGTCATGCGAGAGAGAGGCATTCCATGTCCTGCCATGACTCCAAGACAGAAATGTACTCTACAGTGGGTGTGAACAGTCCTGAAATAGCAGGTAGTCCCAGGTCACATCTGGAAGATCTATATGCCAAGATCATGCAGCAGATCAGTCACCAGTGCTCTCTGCCTGGTGCAGCAGGCCAATCTGGGACTCTGATGTCCTTTCCCCAGGCCAGGAACTTAAGCTGAGTTTGGACTTGGAAGAGAAAAGCAGGGGACACTGGTGAGGAAGGAACATGCTCTGCCTGTGCCTTCTCTGGCCACTTTCTCTTGAGTCAGTGCTTAGAGCAGAACACAAACAATGCCATGAAGATCCCCTTTGCATCTGAGAACCGAGGCCTCTGGCCATTGAGAAGCCTGCTTTGGTCTGCTTTGCTTCAGCCAAAAGGTAAATTTAAAGTGGCAACTTGAACTCCTAGGCTGCTGAATGTCAGCAGATGTGTAACATACAACCATTAAAAAATGTTCAACCAAGCGTGGCTGCTGCAGGGAACTTACACACAGAGATTTCATTTAAAAATAAATAAATAAATTGGATGCTAAAGTTTGAATTTGGGTCATCTATTCTATTTTTCTTAAATTTAAAATCCTGTCCTAGTAAAATACATATTTTGAATTAGTTTGGGGAGAAGAGGGAACTTTATTATTTTTTGGTGTTGTTTGGCTAAGAGTGAAACTGATGAAATCAACTCTAAAACGCCCTTTGGTTCAGATATCTTTATTGCCTTCACATGAGATAACTTTTTTACGTAAGATGGAACTGAAATAAAACTGAGAGACTGGCAGTTCTGACCCAAAGCTTATGACGCGTAGGGGAAGCTGAGTCAAATGACCTATGGAGGGATGATAGCATAATCGTAGGTAGTTGTCTGGCTATTGGGCTTTCCTGCTGGTGAAAGTAAAAGCCCAGTTGCCCCACGGACTAATTCTCACTGTGACTTGTGACCCGAGATAGTTATCACAGTCCTATTTGTAATTCAAAATAATCTGGAAATCACCTAAATGTCCACTAAATGGAGATGGGTTAAAAAAAAAAAATCTGTGGTTTAACCATACAATGGAATATTATGCAGCTATTGGAAACATTATTACAGAAGCGTATTTGGTGACATGGGAAAATATTTAGGATAGAATAATGAGTGAGAAAAATTAAGTGAACTATAATGGCATGACTTCAATTTTAAAATCACACAAACATACACATATGCACATATACCGTGTATATCTATGTCTGTGCATATCCACAGAGGCATTTATTCAACAAGCATGGATTGCACGCCTTTTATGTGCCAGATGTTGGGCTAGCTGCTGAGGTTAGAGAGTTGAATGAGATTAATTCAGTCCCTGCTTCCTTATAGTTTAGCATGCACAGGAAAAGTCACGGTAGCAAATACATCAAGTATTCGTAATAGTTTTATTCTGGTTGATGGGCAACTTAAATTTTCTCCTTTTATGCACTTTTGTATCTCTCAGATTTCCTACTAAAAGTAGATGCCTTTTTTAGAAAGAAAAAGATAACAAAGGTTATTTTTTAAAATGAGCAGAGCTGAAAACCTGCCCTTTGGTATGAGACTCTGTCCCTGAAACTAACAGGTCAGTTCAACAAACTGAGATGATGAGGAGGCTGTCACTAACCTGCTATATCTAAAGTCCCCAACCCCGGGGCTGCAGAGCTCTGCCATTCTCCTCCCCACGCTCCCCAGGTCCATGGAAAAATTGTCTTCCATGAAACAGGAAAGGATGGATGCACAGTAGGAGGTGAGCAGCGGGTAAATGAGCGAAGCTTCATCTGTATTTATAGCCGCTCCCCATCGCTGGCATCAAGGCCTGAGCTCCACCATGCCCCCCTGCCCCAAGTCCATGGAAAAACTGTCTTCCATAAAACTAGTCCCTGGTGCCTAAAAGTTTGGGGACTGCTGCACTATATGACTGTAGACAAGTGGCTTCCTCTCCAGGTCTTAGTTCTTCCCCTGTATGATGACAGCTCAGCCCAGGAGATGTCTAAGGCCCTTTCAGCTCCAAAGCTCAGGGAATCTCACAGTATTTGCAGAGACTTTGGACGAGGACAAGAATTTCCATAGAAGCAAATCTACAGGTCGGTGTATCACCTGCTCTTGTAATTTTCCTAATTCACAATTTGGTTGTGGCTTCTTCTCTCACACACAAATATTATCTTTGAATTTATGTGCAAATCATTTTTTGAGCCTTCTAGACTCTTCCTTCTCCATCTTCATTTTTTTTCATACTTGGGAGAAACCTGGAAAAAAATGATATCATCCATGTTCCCCTTGTCAACTTCTCGGTGTGCCTTAAAGCTAATGATTTTCCGTCAGTTATTGAGAAGCTTTTTCCGCCTCGTCTCATGTTAGATGCAACAGAGGAAAGAGTCAGGCATGGTTTCGACCCCAGTGGTTTGTGGAGTAGGTTGACTATAGTTAAACAAAAAGGTACTGTACTTAGGTAAGAAACACCCCCAATACCCTGACTTGATCACTATAAATTACATGCATATAACAAAATTCCACATGCACCCCATAAATATGTATAAAAATTTACATTTCAGATAAATAATAAATTTTTGGTATAAATATGTCCAGTAAAATATTTAGCATGTATGTATGCTAGAAATATGCATTATTTATCTGACATCCAAATGTACCTGAATGTCCTGTGTTTTATCTGGCAACCCTAATGGGAGTGTGCTTATGTGAGTGTGCATCAAGAAACTCACCTGTGCGAAGTGGATGATTCAAATTATTTTCCCAATGTTTTGGACATTTTATTTTTATTTTTGAGACAGGGTCTTGCTTTGTCACCCAGGCAGGTGTGCAATGGTGCAATCACTGCTCACTGCAGCCTTGAACTCCTGAGTTCAAGTGATCCTCCTGCCTCAGCCTCCTGAGTAGCTGAGACTACAGGTCCATGCCACCACACTCAGCTAATTTTTTTATTGTAAATATAGGGTCTTGCTACATTGCCCAGGCTGGTCTGGAACTCTTGGCCTCAAACAAGCCTTTCACTTCAGCCTCCCAAAGTGCTGGGATTACAGGCATGAGCCACCGTGCTCAGCCCATCTTGGACATTTAGAGGCCCTTACTGGCTCTGGCACTGAGTTGCTACTGGGTTACCTTGCAATTAAAGAACTCTGCATCTTATTGTATCACTTACAAAAAGAAGGCTTTCACATTGATGCATATGTATTCTAGGCTATTAGAATGAGAATATTTGACATTGGATAAGAAAAGGGAATAAAACCACTCCTGTCATCCCTCATATTGGAAAAGCTGGCCCCTTCCTTTTAAATTTCCAGCCCATGGGATTCACTTCTACCTGCAAGTATTTTATCTTCTTTCCCTTTGAGAACAATGGGAGTCACTCATTTTACTTGTCTCTACATCTTATGTCTAGTGATATGATTGTTTTTCTCTTTGCATCACTGTTCTGTCTTTCTCAAATTCCTTCCCCAGTGCGACTGACCCTATAATTCCTCTTGAATGGCTGCCGGAGGGAAATATCAAATCCCCAAATCTGTCTTCTCTAACCCTCCAAAAGCAAACTCGGAACAAGGGAAGGCAGCATGGACAGACATCCTTAACAAGGTGGAATCGGACAATTTTTCACTTGTGGGAAATCACATGTTTTCCAAATGCAAGGGTCATTTTATTTTTCTTTGCCACATAAAAACATATGTAAAGACCAGGCCTTTTCCCTGTTCCCTGTTCTCCGAGGCACCAGTGTGGTCATTTTTGGGCAATAATGGTGAAGGATTTAGAAATGTATTTCTTCTTTCATTTATGTACTCATTCATATGAAGTCAATTCCCTTTGATCAAGAAGATCGGGCCTTCAGAAGAGGTAATTTGCTTCTGTTTGGTTGTTCACCCACTTAAACTCTGGGGCTTTGCACCAACCTCTTCTGGCCCTGGGCAGCTTGAGTGGCCTGGTGTGACCACTAAAGCCATGGAGGGTGGCCAAAGAACAGAGACTCAGCACTCAGCAGAACTGCTACTTTGATGTGATTTGTTCAAAATCAGTTCTGGATACAAACAAATTGTTTGTATATTACCTGCTCCTGGGTCAGGGTTACTTTGAAATAGTTCCAGATGAACTCATCCCAATCTGCAACCTCTTTAGATCATAGTTCTTAAAAGAGAATTCATGGAATTCTAACTTGCCTTTTTGTTCGTCTTTGGAGGTACGTTAGGGCTGATGATGTTGGTGTTTGGTTTAACTCCCCAGAAGTGAGTATATTCTTCCACTTTGCTCAGACACAGGCTTGTGTCTGGTTTCCAAATCAGTTTCTCATATACACTGTGCAACGTAATTCATTGGGCATCAGTTTGTGTGTTTTAATTCTGGGGAAAGACACGGGAGTCAATCTATGCAATCCAAGTGACTCCTAAGAATAGAAATCATCATCTTTTGAGACCTCAGAAAAGCCCAACTTTCCCAGACAGACTCACTTTGAATGTACCTGAAGCCTGGGTCCAACGTGCCCAGGTATGGACAGGGTAGCTGCCTGAAGGGACATGGGCCGTCTGGTTTTTGAGTCAGGACTTTGACTTGGCAGGGTAGCAGGATTTGATTTGGCAAAGGTCATGTACTTCCTTTGTCTGTATTGAGGCCAAGCAGGAGAATTAAGGAGCATAAATTCTGAAACATTAGATTGGATCAGAACAAGGCAGCTGTTGTTTTGCTAGCCTTTAAAGGGCATTACAAAGGCTGTTGGACCCATTTCTGTTTTATTTGGGGATTTTCCCCCTTTCTCTTGTGAACACTATTGCTGTTGTCTTTGCCCTGCTGGTGAGAACACGGTGTCCCCCTTAGGAGGGAAGAAGGTGTATCTAGACTTGAAAGGGGGATGGACAACTATGGTGCTTCTGAAGGCTCAGCTGAGAGAAGAATAGTGAGCGGCAGCCTCAGAGAGATGGTCCCCACTGGTCACCAAGATGATCCCAAGCCTGGGAGCCCAGCCCACCTGTCCAAACTGACTCCTTGCTGACCTTCTCCTCCAGGTCTCACCTGGACAGTTAGGGCATTTATAGAAAATGGCAGAGTACATTTTAGCATCTCCTTTCTCCCACTTTTTAAAAATACTCATTGTACTAAGTTTTGGTTGACTAAATAGATACACTTATTTTTCCAGGAACTTCCTTAGTATTGACTTAAAATCTTGATGATGATTGAAAATGTCATGGTGTCACCATTTCTCTCCATTTCCCAGTCTCCCCTTGTTTTGGTCTTGTCCAGGTGTTGCTGCCTTAGTCTAGTTCTGGCACCCGAGGAAGGCAACTTTCTCTCGCTCTGGGTCGTCAGCATGGTCTAAAGTGCTCTTCTTCACTCACTCAGTGTGGGAATAGTCACTGGTATAGAAAGGTCCTTGAGCCATCTAGTCTGTGTCTCCTAGAACAAGGCCTCCTGGCTCCTGGTCCAAGCCTTTTTCTGTGGCACCACAGAATCTCACTGCAGGTGCCCAGAGGTGCAGGGGAGGAGGGAATGCATTGTGGTTCCTTCTAGGGCCCTATCTGTTGAGCTAACATGACCCTCTATGCTTACGGCTCAACCCTGCTTACTAGAGGCTATTTTTATGTCTCTCTGTGACCCCGAAAATATATCCCCCGAATTATTATAGAAGCACTACCAGAAGACATCAGAAGACCTTCTGAACTAAGCTAGTGCATCCCAGAGTTTAGACTTCGGGCACGTAGATTCGACTCTAGTTTTAGGAGATCCTTGGCATCGACACGCTGTCCTCAGACTCTTGTACGTGAAGACTACACGCACGGTGTACAGTTCTTTCTGACATTTTATGGCCCGTGGGAAATTCTTCCTTTCTCCTGTGCATTTGGTTTTAAAACTCCAGGCTTTTATAGACATTGGTGACAATAGGGATGATAATGCGTTTCTGAGCATGGGACAAATGCATAATACATTTGGGAGTATTACTGTTACAATTCCAGTTCTAAAAATGGGAACATTTGAGACCTTGTCTATTTTAAAGGATCAAGGTTGGATTAAAATGAGAATGATTCAGGTATAGCCAAAGAGCCGTCATTCCAAAGAAAGAGTGCAGCACTTCCCATAATGATGACCAGAGAGGTGGGACGGATTAAGGTGGGATTGTGAGACCAGGCTGCCTTCGTCCTCAGGGCCCCTCGCCATCTGCCACCTCACCACACTCACTCTAGTATTTAAACAATTTCCAATTGCAAGCCCTTAAAATAAAGCTTAATATATTCACAGCTGGTGGTTTTTCTGCCCTAGTTTATGCTTAGCTTTGGCCTTCATTTAAAAAAAAACTATTCTGTGATTGCTTTGTGTTGCTTTGGAAGAGTTTCTGGATCAGGGATTTGTGCCTCTCTTTGATTGCATTGTGATTGCATTTGCAAGTGACAGAACAGAGAGAAAATCTGAAGTCTGCTTTCGCCCCGTGTCTGTGGGTACCAGCCCTGGCTACAGATCAGAATCAGGTGAGCAACTTTGAAAAAGTACAGATTGCTGAGCACTGTCCCAGACCTATGGGACAGACGCCCTGAGCATGGAGTTGGGCCTTTAGTTTAAAAATACCACCAGGTGGTTGTGATGTGAAACCAGCATTGCTAACCAAGGATACAGGTGATTTACAAAAGGCTTATCAGGAATCATCAGTGTAGCATCTCTCTCTTGGAAGGATCCTTTCTTCTGTGCTGGCACTTGAAGTTTTCATTCTAAGGATTTATAATGTTGCAATATCATCAGGAAAATTGATCAATAATATCAGTATTTAAAGGGATGATGGATCAAAGTGTTTGAACTGGGATTTTCATTCACACTAATTCCTGAAGGTAGAAACTAGTGGATTCCTATTGGAAATCTGTTAAATCCAACGTCCTGATGGATGTACATTTTTCTCATTCCCTTAAAGAGTGAAAGAACATCAGCTTTGGAATCAGGCTGAGTTGATTTTTAAGTCCTGGCTCTACCAGCTTCTTAGTTGGTACAACCTTAGTTTCCACAACCATAAATTGGGAATAAAAATATTTTTCTTGCAGGATTATGGTACTTTTCAGAGCTATAAATCATGCCTAGCACATACAGTTGCTAATAAATGATGGCGATTCTCCTCTTGGGTATAACAAAGAGCCTAGATTGTCTGTGTACCCCTGAACACGGTAGGGCTGTTCATTCTTTTGGGGGACCTGCTCATCAAGTGTTCAATGAGGTTCTTGCCTCTGCTGGGTTCTGTTTCAAGACATCAACTGTTTTTCTTTCTGGTCCAATTTTCCTATTTGATGTTTTCCCAAAGCATTTAAGGATGGAAACAAACAATTTTATCCTTCTGGGCAGTAACCACTTTTGGTGTCTTCTCAAACTAAAAGCCAGACAGTGGGGTATGACACCTCAGTTTAACCAAAGCAAGCTCTGGGGCAAGGCTATACCTTTCCCCCCTCTATATCCATAAAGACAATCTTAGATTTCTAGTCCAGCCAGGCACTGCCTCCCGTCTTCTCTGATCTTAGTAAAATCGTTTCCTATTAACATCTCCCCTCTCAGCTTCATAAGGGAAAACCAACCGTTCTCCCTTCTTGCCTTCCCTGAGCTGGGTAGCTTATTTTAATTGCTCTTCTGAAAATTGGGGCTTTCTCTGGCACAGATGCCTTTCAACAAAGCTTTTCCTTTGCAAAAACTCTCACAGGAGAGGTGGTACACACCTCTGCAACCGAGTGAATTGATAGATTGAGCAACTTGATTAGACTTGTTCTCTTTTCTTTGACAGGGCAAATCCCCGTTTGAGGAAGAGGGGAGGAGTCTGCATTGATTAACACGTTCCCAATCCTGAATGAATTTACATTCATGAATTATAATGTTGAACCATTTCTCTGGATTTTATTCAAAAAAACTGCTACCTGGTATTATTCAAATACCCCTCCACCCCGACAGTGAAGCATGTATTCGTTCAAACAGAGCAGTTGTGACAATGTTGCAGGACAGATGGAAATTTTAGATGACAGAGGAGTTTACCAGATGGAGAAGGGTAGGAGGGGAGTGGGTGGGTGTCTGGGTAGAAAACCTTTCCATGAGAACACTTTGGGTAGAATTTTAAAAGTGTGGGTAAAATGCACAAAGAAGAAGGAAAAGGCAGACATCGGTAGGGCAGGATTGACTGGGGGGAGCCTTGAATGAATGAGTTCCTGACCACTGGTTTGGACTGAGACGAAGAACAGAGCTGTGAGTCATAGTAGGAAAGGGAAGTGCATTCAGCCTGAGATTCTTTGGCCAGATCGAGGTAGGGCAAAATGAATGAGGTGGTTGAAGAAGAGGAAGTACCCCCAAATCTATGGATGACCACTGGTCTCTTCCCATCTACAAAAATGCATGTGACATATTGCAGTGAATTTCTAAAGGAAGGGAAGAGATAGTGAGAAGGGGAGACAGGGGACCAGAGAGAGAGAGAGAGATTTAGGAAAAGATGGGAGACAGAGACAAAGACAGAAGTAGAGAGATATCAACAGTGAGACAGAGAGATTCATGGATATAATATCTCATTGAACTACTAAAAATAATGAAATCCAGAATTTGGGAAAATTTAGAGAAGGAATAGAAAGAGGTATTTACTGACACCAACTGCATATCCAAATAACATACCTATATCTATACACAGTATACACAGTTTGTAATACAACACCCAGGAAACCTATCTTCTCTGTAATTAATTCTATAGGAATAGTAGAGCCACCAGGGATGACTACATGAGTGACAGCCAAAACACAGTAGAAAAAGGCTGATGTATGGGGAGGTAAGACATACCCAGCTTCTATCTCAGCTGTGTTGGAACTTCAATTTTCCCTACCTGCCAAACAGGTGCTGGGAGAATGAGCTGAGAGAAGACTTCAGTTGGCACCTAGGAGGTCCATGGGTCTCAATCGGTGTGCAAAGACACACTGGTGTCCCTCAAGCCCTTTTCAGTGATGTCCCCTGTGCACTGTGACTCTAATGGGCACCAGATATTTGTCAGATTTTCAAATCCAGTTCCACACTTAGGCTATTGCGGAAACAATTTGCCATGAGCAAGTTCTTGCAAAAACAAAAAAAACAAAACCTCCAAATCCATGTTTTTACTGGAACATGTGAGAACTTTGCCTCCTGAGCTGTCAGGACTGTAAACAGTTCTTCTCTATTTGACTCAGTTGGAAGGGGTGGAGGTGAGACTAAACAGTGTGAAAACCAAGGATGCTTTTAAAGACAACGTGGCAATGGTTGACAACTTGCTTTGTGCTGGTTTGCATCTGTTAATGTCGTCAACGATTGCATCAAAACATTAGACCACAAAAATGTAGGAGCACTCAGTGAAGGTAGCCCTATGACTTCTAGAGGTTCTTACCAGTTCTCATAGATCAAAAATTTCCTTGGATGCTTCACCCTACTTTGATTTCATTATGACCTCTCCTGACACATGATGGATATTCTGGCCTTGAATCACTGCTGAACTGTCTGTTTCACTGTAGAGCTAGCATTCGGCATTTATTGCCTGATGTTGCCAAGATATTTGCACAACTGTTAATCTAGAAGGCATGTTTTTCCATCTTACATACTTTATTTAAATTTCTTTTTTGCTTCTATATCTTATATACTTTTCCTTTGGGTTTGCTTGTGTGGTAGGTAGAATAATGGCCCTCCAAAGATGTTTATGTCCTAATGCCCAGAATTCATGAATGGATTATATGGCAAAAGTGAATTAAAGTTGCAAGTCGGCTGACCTTAAAATAGAGACATTATCCTGGATTACCTGGGTGGGCCCTACGTCAACACAAGTGTCATTAAAAGAGGAAGGCAGAAGGGTAGGTAAGAGTGATTTGATGTGAGGAGGACCCAACCTGCCTTGCTGGCTTTGGAGATGGAGGAAGGTGCCATGAGCCAAGGTGTGTGGGAAGCTTCTAGAAGCTGGAAAAGGCAAGGAAACCAGTTTTTCTCTAGAGCCCCTAGAAGGAACACAGTTCTACTGATACCTTGATTTTGGCCCTGGGGGATTCACTTGAGAATTGTGACCTCTAGAATTGCAAGAGCATAAGTTACGTTGTTTAAACCATTAATTTGTTATAGCAGCCATAGAAAACTAATACTATTTACATCTCCCACAATGGTAGCTGAGCCAATACTACAGCATGAGGTAGAAGCCATGAGCCCAGAAATGAGCCCCTGGTAGTCACAGAGGTCCAAGCTGGTGGCTTCCTGCAGGGACTCTCATAGCTGAGGGGTGAGAGGGAGGGGAGAAGATCGTGCCACTGAAGTACTCCGCCTGGAGAAGCGTGAGCTACATCCCCTAGAACCTTCCTCATCCTCACGTAGCATCCGCACACTCTCCTCACTTGTCACGGGCTCACTTCCTGTTTGGGTCCTTTATTTATCAGAAGTGTCTCTCCTCTTCTGAGAACACGTCCACTTGACCATGCAGAGAGAAGCTGTTCAGGAAGCACGTACCACGGTTTCATTTTGAAACCCTTCATGTGAGGGCTGAGGGTGGAAACCTCAAAGACCCCCAAGTTTAGTGACGGTTTAGAGAACTAGTAAGTGTGAAATGTCCCAGTGGTATGCTTGGCTTTCAGAAACTAGTATTTAAAGTATCTACTCTAACCATTACTGTAAAGGATAGAAGAGGAAGTAATTTCGAAAATCCTTTTGGCTAAAAGCCTACTGTTTCATCACAATTTTCTTCCAAGGACTTACCTTTCTAGAAGGGTCCCTCTTTAGCATTTTGTATCTGGGACTTTGCAGTGTTGGATCCCTGCCCTAGCGTTGCTGAAGTGTAATGAATTGAATGTTGGAGGTTTTTGTGGTAGGTTTTGAACTTCATCAGGGAGAGAGTTCATGGTTAATGGCACTTAAAGGCCCATAGCTAATCGTGAAAGTGGGATCTCAGTTTATCTCATAGAAATAGCATAGCCTCATAATAGAACTTTAGCCAGTGCCTAGTTATCTTTGGATGGAACACAGGCAGCGCACAAATGCTCTCCTGGGAGACGCAGCCTTGCGGGGCACTACAGGGTGCTTAGCTTACAGTGAGTTGTAGCTAAATGTTAGATTTCAGTGAAAACTGAATTTGAAATAAAGTTTACATACAAAATAGAAGCCTAAAGTATAGATCTTGGACTAGAAGAGGAGAGTATTATTAATACACAAGCAATTATATTATAATGCAATCAATGATAAATGCAGATTGTCCCCTTCTGCTTTCTTTTTTTTTCAACTTTTTTTTGTCTTTATTGAAGTGTAATTTATATATCATGTCTTTACTCCATTTCAAGTGTACAATTAAATGGTTATTAGTAAATTTACCAAGTTGTACAGCTATTCACATGAATCATTTTTAGAAGATTTGTCCCCTTCTTTCTCTCTCTCTGCCTTCCAATTTCCTTTCCTCTCTACTTCTTTCTCTCTCTCTCCCCCATTTTTCTTCTTTCTGCACAGACTAAAAGCTGTTTGAAGACAGATGATGTGTTTTACTTCCTTTTTTTGCCTCTCAGGGCCTTGCTTTACAGGGGCTCAGTCTAGCTTTATTATTTTACTCTCAGCTGCTTGTCTTTTCAGAGAGTACTTTATGTTTTCTGCTTCAGGTTGGGGGTGGGTGACTACTTGGGATTTTTGAAGGACTCCTGAACACAATGCAATAAGTCTTGCACTGAGAAACATCACGTAGAGGGGCAGATTTAAGGGCCAGGCCCTGAGGATCTCCTGCGATTAGAATGCCTAAGCCTCTTTGGAAAGCCCGTGGGAGGACTTCTCCAGCCACGGAGGAGAAGAATGTTGGAGCTAACAAGAAAGCCCTTTTCTGCTGTGTATTATATGTCATTAAAAAAAAAAAAAAACTGAAAAGAAAGGCCTGGAACTTAAGAGATATTCTGTTCCCAAGTGGAAGGCATGTTTTTTTTTTCTTATTGCTGTAAGCAGTGGCAGGCATCCGCAGGCCGGCAGCAAACATCCGGGAGTCTTTGGTATTAGGCAGGATGTTAGCATGCCAGCTTCATGGAGGAAAGGAACAATGGCTTGTTTAATTTGCTTTTTATAGCAAAGCCCATTTGGGAAGAATGAAGACAGGAGGATCTTAGAAGAGCTTCCTTTCCCTGAGGGTTGGCCCATCTGCTCCGTGGAGAGGAGAGTGTGCTGATTCAGGAAGCCGAGCCAGCCAGGCCCTGCCACAGCCCTGCACGGTGGCGCCTTTGCCAGGAGGCTGGTCCATGCGGCCATCGGACACATGGCCAGCCAGAGTGCAGGGGGCTTTGTTAGGGTTCCTTTCTAGTGGCAAGACAACTGACTTCTGTCTGGGGATTACTGAGACATATGTTCCGTGACCACCATAAGTATCCTTTTCTCTAACAAAGCCTCTTTTATGAGTTGGGGAAATGAAAAATAACAAATTCACCCTTGTAAGAGATTAAACATTTAAGAAGAAGTAATCAAAATATTCCTAAGTATCTTTGTGCCTTTTAAAGCCGAAAACAAGGAACAAAATATAAACTTTCATGAATATTTTGGGTCCTTAATACTAAGATCAATTTTTATAAACACAATGAATTACCATAGCTATTATTTTATTTTGGTATTATAAATACTGTACTGAAACTTCTAGAGGTATACCACCATCTATAAACTGCTATGCTTTTTGAGTTGGTGAATTTAGTTTTCATCATCTTTCTCTTTCTTGCTGATTTGACATCTTTTTTTGGAGTCAGTCTGGAAGTATTTTCTTATTTTTTTTCCTCCCCTTACCTCCTTTCTACCGAAACTAATAAATTACTTTGTTATAGTCATATGCAAAGCAAGAATAAACAACCTCTGGAAATAACCTAATGACTTTCCTATGAACTTAAGTGATAGCTCTTTAGGCTGTTCCCAGACCTGTTTTTATTTTTCTTTTCACATCAAGGTTCTTGCCTGTCTTGCTGAGAATAACTCCAGATAAGGAAGGCATTTAAAACAGTGAGAGGGTGGGCTAGGGGTCTCTCCTGAATAGCTCTGATTAGGTTGCAGGTTTGAGGCATGGGCACGATCTGGCTGAGAGAAGGACCTCTCTATTGGGAGCTCAGTCCCCAAATGTGGTGACATTTGCCACACTGGATGCCAGTGTTGTCTTTGTGCATGGACCTTCCCTCCTCAAGGCTGAGATAAAAATCAATGGAGGTGACCTCTCTTTTCCTCATATTTTCACTTAGATGCAATGCACATACCCAGGTGAGTCCCTCTGCAAGATAACGATCCTTTCAGTGCCTTACATGACATCATTTGGGGATTTATTGAATGAATATCAACCACCCCAACTGCTGTTGATAAAGAAGAGATAACAGAGTGAAAATATTTGTCATATGAGTCTCACTATTTTTCTTAGTCATACGTGTTCTGATGTGGTGGTAGGAGGAAGGAAGACTCTTATGACTGCTCTAGACATCAGAGATGGAAAATTCTTAGGTCATTCTGTCTGCTTTTTGACACTTAAGATAGGATTATGGCTTTCTGCTCCTCTCTTGGGCTGAGTTCATCTCCGCATGCTTCCTTCTCAGGAGACACTAAGTCATAAATGAAGATCTCAGTGTTGGAGAGATGTTTTCAAAGAACCATGCCCAGTGGTACCATTCCTATTTCATGTGGCCATATCTCTTCAGTGGGCAAGTCCTGCCCAGGCTATCAGACATTGACGTTGGATCTGACTCTCCATGGAACCTAGAGCAAGTCGCTCGAAAATATTCTTGTGCCTCAATCTTCCTTTTTTCCCAGCTCTGTCCAATAGAAATAGAAAGTGAGCTGTCCATATACTTTTAAATGATATGGGAGTCACATTGAAAGAGTAAAAAGAATGAGTCAGACCCACAAAGACAAACACTATACAGTCTCACTCATCTAAAACAGTTGAACTCATAGGAGCAGAGAGTAGAACAGGGATTATTAGGGGCCAGGACATGGGGGAGCTGGGGAGGTGTTGGTCAAAGGGTACAAACTTTAAATTGTAAGATGAACAAGTTCTGGGGATCTCATATACAGCATGGGTGGTGATGGATATGTAAAAAACAAACAAACAAAAAGAAATGAGTGAAATTAATTTGAGTCTATGTTATTGAACCCAATATATCCAAAATATTATCATTTCAAGGTATAATCCATATAAAAACAGTATTAATTACATATTTTACATTCTTATTTTTTATACCAAATCTTTGACATATGTTGCGTATTTTACACTTACAGTACATCTTAATTCGGACTAGCCACATTTCAAGGGCTCAATAGCCACTGGTGGACAGAGCAGTTCTATATAATAGACACATCTTTGCTTTTTGAAGAGTATTGTGTAGTATTTTGGAGTTGAGTGAATATCTGCTTTAAACCATTTGATGGAGAGCCTATGAATTACAACAGGGGACCACTGAGGCAAGGACAAGCATAGCTCAGGGACGTCAGATATGGAAAGATGGATCCCCTAGACCAGTGGTCCCCAACCTTTTTGGTACCAGGGACCTGTTACATGGAAGACAATTTTTCTATGGCTCTGGGGTGGGGGGATGGTTTTGGGGTGATTCAAGTGCATTCCATTTATTATGCATTTTATTCCTATTATTATTACATCGTAATATATAATGAAATAATTATACAACTCACCATAATGCAGACTCTAATGCTGCCCCTGATCTGACAGGAGGCAGAGCTCAGGCGGTGAATACAGATGAAGCTTTGCTCACCTGCATGCTGCTCACCTCCTGCTGTGTAGCCCGGTTCCTAACAAGCCACTGACCAGTACTGGTCCTTGGCACGAGGGTTAGGGATCTCAGCTCTAGAATCAGCAAAATCAGCATAAAAGTGGTGCAAAAAACTATAATGAATGTGTCCTATGTACATTCTATTCTACTTTGAGAGATATTTTACCTGTGAGTCCAAGGAGCTCCCTAGATGTTATTAAGAAAGTGTTAAAAGGCGTCATGGTGATTGAGTTGGTATCTAGAGATTGAATCGTATTAAGAAAGACGTTGAAATAAAGAAAGGGCTGGTTGCAATGACAAGTGCTAACAGGAAGGTGGTGGCTTGAAGCAGAGTTGACAAATCTGTCGTTATCTTTCCAGTCTTATCCGAGGCAGAGGGCGTTCTTGCCAGGCAGCGCGTGCACTCCAGGCTGCTTGGCAGGCAGACTCCGCAGCAAAGGCCAGCCCAGCGGGCAGTCTCAGCTTGGCAAAGTCTCTGTCAAGCTGATCCCACACCCTCTGCTCAGCTTGTGTGAGGACAGGAGCTAACCCTCTTCAAATACCTACTATGTACCAGGTTCTTCAATGACTCTTCGGTAAAACAGATAGCATTAGTTTGCTAAGCAAAGCGCCACGGACCAGGTAGCTTAAACAATAGAAATTTATCTTCTTACAGTTCTGGAGGCTACGCCCCTGGTGTCTCTTCCTTTTCTTGTAAGGACACCAGTCTTATTGGATTAGGATGCCACCCTAATGGCCTCGTTTAACTTAATCACCTCTTTAATGACCTTATTTACAAATACAGTTACCGTCTGAAGTACTAGGGATTGGGGCGTCAATGTGGGAATTCTGGGGTGACACAATTCAGCCCATGACACAGGCATTTCCTGTCTAACGAGGCGAGGAAACTGAGGCCCAGTGAGGATAAGTGACTTGCTTGGGATCCCAAAGCTAGTCAAGACTAGAATCTGGATCTGAAATCAGTGTTCTCGATACCAAGGGGTCCCCAACCTATGATGAGTTGTTTAATTATTTCCTTATGTATTATAATGTAATAATAATAGAAATAAAGTACACAATAAATGTAATGTGCTTGAATCATCCCAAAACCGTCCCCACCCCTCCACCCCTGGTTCATGGAAAAATTGTCTTCCATGAAAACAGTCCCTGGTGCCAAAAAGGTTGGGGACCACTGCTCCATGCCATGACCACTTTGTCTCTTGAGGCCAAATGATGTCTCTAGCCAGTCCTGTCTAAGACACTGAGGAAACTCAGGCTTTGTCACCTCCTGCAGGATTACCTGGGAGCTTCCTGGGGAGTGGTGGGAGACATGAGGGTGCTTATAGGCATGATGCAGGGGGAGCAGCTTGGGGATTGGTGTCTGGAATCTGGGTGCGAATCTTGGTTCTATCATATACTAACCATGTTGCCATGGTCAAAACCTGCCCAACCTGAGCTTCCATTGACCAATATTTATTAAGCACCAGGACTTGGCACTGAGCATATAACATCTCATCCTACGTTCAAAGGCAGCCTATGAAGTGGACATTGTTACTATACCTACTTTACAGTTGAGGAAAAAAGGCTTGGAGAGGTTAAATGACCTATCCAATGTCACACAACCATTAAGGCCTAGAACCAAGGCTCAAACCCAGGTCTGTGGATTCAGAAACCTGCACAGTTAACCATTACAGACTCAGAAATGGGGCCCAGGGTTACAAACATCTGCTTTTATAAGACAGGAAAAATGTGGGTTTTAATGTAGGATTTCAAGGGGTGATTAATTTAAATTTCTTAAACAAAACTAAGCAGCCCAGATAAAACATGTATATAAAACACACACGGGAGCCTTGGGTTCACAATGCATTGCCTCTTACCTGTAAGATGAGAAGATTGTTCTAGATAAGCTGGGAGTTCCTTGCCTGTCCTGCTAGTTTATGGCTCTCTGATGCTGTCTTGAACTTAGGAGATAGACTCTGATGGATGCGGTGGGACCGTGCAGGTTTGAGGACTTGAGTGGATTTGAATCTGCACCTTGACCCTCAGTAGCAACACACAGGGGCAAGTTACCAAGCCTTTGCTGACCATGGTTTCTGGAAACTGGGGGTTGTAAAATACTTTGCAGGTTGATGTGAATATTGAGATAACCTTTGCAAAGTGCCTGGTGGCTGCCTTGACTTGCAATGAGAAAATGGTCAGTGCTCAACAAGACCGTGTCCCTCTCCACCGGACCGTGTGTCTGAAGACACTTTCAAGGGGACGTGGACAGGGCTCCCACCTGACAGTCCTACCCACACACCCAACGGTCTGACATTTTAAATTTAGTTTTGGAATTTTCAGGGGTTCCTTTAAAAAAAAAAAAACTGCCAACCCTTGTTGGGAGGGATTGGTTGATGCCTTGGCAGGAATAGTTGGTATTTATTCACCCGATAAGCATTTAGTGAGTTCCTAACATGGTGAAAGAGAAGTGATTCTTAAACTTACGGAACAGATTTTGCTTCTAAGCAAATTACATTTAATATATGCTTGTAATAAAGGTTCTGAGTTGCCACTGTGAGAGATCCCAATGTAGACAGAGTGTGACGGGCCCAGGAATCTTCATTTCCACAGCTCTCTGGGGATGCTGGTGCAGGTGGTCTGCAGACTCTACGGAGGCCCAGTGTAAGTAACTTTGCTGTATGGGACAACTGGTCACCTTCCCACCTGGAGGGACCTCCTGGGCTAAGCTGGCCCCTCACTGGTACGGCTGTCCCCACAGGGCGGCTGCGCCCTGGCAAGGCAGCCCTCAGGGTGGGCCCGGCCCCATGATGACATGGGAGGGAGAGCCTGTCTTAACCAGCTCAAATCCCTTGCAATGGGAACCAGCCAGTTCATTCTTAGTAACTTTAAGGAATGAAAGAGGCCCGTTTTAGCGTCCCATAGCAAGCAACGGCTGCCAACATCGGCACCTGGTGTGGAAGGTCCTCGAGGCCCCAGCACACGCAGGCTGCCCCGCGTGGCTTCCTTTCCCACTGGAGTCCCTGGGCACGTGGGCTGGGTTTTGCTCTAACGAAGCGACGAGCCTACGTGCGGTGGTGGCGGGCCCGGCGCCATCAGTCATTTCTCAGCTTGCCGCCCACGCGCCTTAGTGGGCGGATGTGTGGGGATCCTCTCCCCTCCGCTGAGTAAAGTCGCTCAAAGACCGAAAAGAGAGAGGATGTGGTCTGTGGCCGAGGCCTGTGCCCAGGGCCTGTCACTTGCCTGGTTCGGGGAAGCGCTGGGTGCTGGCGCTGGTGGACCCCACGCAGCTGGGGTCTGGGCTGTGACATTTGCAGCCAATGGCATCTGGAGGAGACGGGGAGGGCCCAAACAAACCACGTGGTGTTCTCTGGAGGCTGAGCCGAGGTGAGTGGGCGGAAACAGGTCTCTCTCCCTCCCTTCAGCCTGAAACACTCACTTCCAATACCGCAAGGTTTTTTTAGAGATTAGATACATTTTCATCCTCCTCCCCCAACCCCACCCCCAGGCAAGAGGAAGTGCGGGAGGAAGTAACAGGGGGTGGAGGTGCTTGGGCTGGGAAGGGGGACTCTTCCTCAAAGCTTTCTTCGTGGCCAGAAACCCCAGTAACCTTTAAACTTCCAGGGCTGGGGAACCTGCCACCTTAAGGTTACTTGTGGCCTTCTAGGTCCTTAAGTGGGGCCTTTTGACTGAATCCAAATTTTACAGAACAAATCTTTTTATTAAAAGGAATGTAGCAGAAAAAGATGAAGCTTCTCTTGCCTCCTTTGCTGCTTAAAAAAGAACCATCTTGAAATCAGAAAAGCCCAAGTTCCCCACCCCTGCTGGGGTCTCTCTAATTCTAAGTTTTAAACGAATCAAATGTAGGTTGTCCAACCAATGTAGCTCCAGCTCCGCAGGGACAATCACAGAGCAGCTGCTCCTTCTGCTGCCAACACAAGGACAATCCTCCCAGCAGCTCACAGGGTGTTGACAGGAAGCCCTGGTTGTTGGTCACTGTCCGGGGAGAGATGAAGTCCTTGGCTAGGGACTTTGATTTTTGTCTCGGGAGTGTGGATGAGCTAGTCTTTGATGCCTTAATTGGTTCTGCATTCTTTTCCACCCTTCATGAATCCAGTGCAATGATACACATTTAAGAGTTAGCCAAACCTCGAATTAGACTGTCTATAGCATGGAGCCAGTGCAAAGAGAGCAATTAAATTACTGGCAGGAAGCAACAGGACGCTGGGGTGGATGCATGGAGAAGCCGCTGGGAAAAGTGGAAGGAAACCACGTGGGAAGATATTGGTACCTGTGCCAAGAAACGTCAAGTATATATCCCAGCCATTTCTCATCAAACTTGAAAATACCATACAAATATGTGCATTTTGTCAGAAGTCAGCAGCGTTCCCCAGGCACCTTGGTGTGTCTGAATGTTCTGCCTCTGTTTAGCCTGGGTCACAGGGCACCAAGAACTACTTTTTACTCCATTGGGGACTTCCTCAAGCCAAGCGCATCTTGAATTTTAGTAGGACTTAAGTTTAGGGTATTTGTGGATCACTGAGCTTTTGCCATCCTGCCTCTCCTCCCCGGCTCTCTTCCCCGATCTCCATCCTGGATTGGCTCTCAATTCTCTCCCCACTACAATGCAGGCTAGGTGTCCCCTTCTTTGGAAGTCTTGTCATACAGGCCAGCATCCCAGAGGTGCCAGCCTCTGCCCCCAACTGGCTTCAGAAGCCCACCAAGCCCTTGGCAAAATAAAGGTCAAGGAACACCATCCCGTGTTAGAGCGCACTGGGAAGCAGAGATGTGTCCAGGCCATGTATGTCATCCATGGGTCCCCAAGTTTTCTCTGTCCACTGAAACAGTTTGAGCCCCCTTTCCTGTGACCCTGCAGCAAACCCAGCCCTCCCCACACCCTGTATTTTTAGACTCCCCAAGGGAGTGCTGAGAGGTGCCAGTAACTCATTGCCTCGCTCCCAAAGCCCACTGCTCAGGTCCTCTTGCAGGGTGACTGACTCTGGCCACTTTGCAGTTGCCAGTATGTGCTTCAGAAATTCCTTCCACTCGGCCTCTGTGCAGTGGGAAGGATCCAGGAGTCTCCTTCCCCTTCCCCAGAGAACAGCAAAGACACACATGGACCACTACATGCCTTCACCCTGGCCTGCTCCCCTCTTGGCCTGGAGCTCACCTGTCCCTTGTCCCTTGCTCCTCCCTGTCTCCTGGCTCCAGCCAGAGGGAGCAAAAATGCTGTAATGCCATAAATAATCTCCACCAAGACCCCCTACCCAAAATGAAGGTAGATTTTCATCTTAGTCTGAAGCAGCTGCACCTAGAATACTCAACTGCCTTTTCCAAGAACAATTCTTGCTGGGAAAAAGAAAGATTCTCCCCATCAAGCCTCTTCCCTACAATACAGCAGCAACCACAGCTTCCCCCTCCCCCCTAAAATTTGATTTTTAAAAGTTTTAGACATACAGGAAATTGATAGTAGTGCAATGAGTGAATGCCCACGTACCCTGTACCTAGACTGAACAATTGCTAACATTTTGCTAGGTTTGCTTTAACTCCATTAGTGTAGCTGTGTGTGTGTGTGTGTGTGTGTGTGTGTGTGTGTGTGTGTGTGTGTGTGTTTGGCTGGATCATTTAATAATAAGTTACAGACATCAAAATACCATATCCCTAAATACTTTAGCTTGCATCTCCTAAGAATAAGGACATTTTACAAACTACCATACCATTAACAGCTAAGAAAATGAGCAGTATTTCCATAATACACAATAGTTTTTAAAATAGCACTTTCATTGTTTTTCCTGATACCCTTCCCTCCCACTTGAGACCACATAGGAGTAAGTCCTCTGTCCAAATTGGGGACCCAGTTTGCTGAGAGTTAAATGTAAGATTAACTCTCTTGATCAGAGCAGACAGATGCACAGTTACCTTAAAAGGTATAAAGGCTGCCAGATCTTTAACATACGACTGTGTCCAGATCGAATGTATTAACATATCTAAAGAAAAACATGTATCGGTCTGGAAAAAACAGAGTGTGGGACCCCCCCAAAAACACCTGAACTCCAGGGGCAGATATTTCAAGGCCCATCACGCATAGCTAGGACTGCCTGCTTCCCAGGACTGAATGCAGACAGCTAGTTTTTTCAGCTTTCCTTGGAGATAAAACAAAATACATGTTTTTCAAAGGAAACCTGAAAACGTCTATATGTGTCAGGATGTTCTGAGTGGGCGCTCAGTGTTTCTGATCCCTGGGAGGTAGGACAGGCACCAGATGGATATTCCAACTTGCCAGAAATGCTCTCCCTATAGCTCAAAAGGTAGAAATAAAAGTTTGTTTTCAGGGTAAACTCTGGATCTGCTGTGCTCTTTCTGCCACAGAGATGTCAGAAAAGTGCATCCCTGGTGGCGGGAGGGTGTGTGTGGATGCTGATGAGATGTCCAGATACAAATATTTCGGACAGGGCCCCTAAGTATTCTGAGTAATGCCATGCAACGCCACTCAGGGTGGGAGCTGGGTACAGTCTGTTTCTGCAAAATGCCTTTTTTCTTAATATGAAGAGATCTGGCAGTTTCCCCAGGAGGTTTGGAAGGCAGCCCTGTGTTCTAAGGATCAATTTGCAGTCCTCCGGGTTTCTGCCTGGATGTGTTGCGATGGCCGTGGGCAATCCCTGCGTCATAGGCCTGGTGGCCATTTCAATCTGGAATTTATTTATTTATTTATTTTTTACTTTTGATTGTGCCTAATAAGGAATCACTCAGACCTACCCTGTTTCCAGAAGAAAGCCTACCTGGCCTTTCTTTACTGTTGGCACAGACAGGGGAAGGGAGGTTCCTCACCAGTTCCACTTTCCTAACTGCGTGGTGCCACCAAGCAAACGCAGCTGGAGCGGGAGAGGAGGAGGGGTTGAGGGTTCTGGGTTTGTCTTGTGGTCCGGAAGAGGCAGCGTGTCCCTCAATGGGTCCAGCAGGTGAGACAGGGTAGGGACCTCTCTTAGGGGCCTGCTGGGCCCCCTTGAACTTGGAAATAAAGGAAAAATCTTGAGTCACTTCAAGGGAAATTCTATACCCAGCTAACCTTGACAAGTGAACCAGCAGGAAAACTGAATGAGCAGGAAGATTGTAACAATGGTCCTCCAGGCAACTCAGAGGTGTTTTGGCTCCCTATGGAAACACAAAGATGACATCTTGACGTTTGTTCTGAAGTTGTTTTTCAGAAACCCCCACCGAATGGAAAATATAGATAAGGGGAATTTTGGTGCTGGGAGTGAATTGCTGCTAAATCCCAAACCTAAAACATGTGGCATTGGCTTTGGAACTGAGTAGCAGGTTACTGCCTAAAGGCCTTGAAGAGAGTATTAGGAAGGCTTAAAGGAAAGTAAGAAAATATTTCTGGAAGCTGGAGAAAAGGTGACCTTCGTTATGTAGTGGCAGGAACTTTGGCAACGCTGTCACCTGCAATAATGTAGAAAATAAGAAACGTGCCTACTAAACCCGATACTCTGGCTAAAGAGATTTCTGGGTCGGGAGTTGGAGGTGCCACCTGCCTTCTAGTGGGCTTTAGTGAAATGCAAATGGACAAAAGTGAGCTTAAAAAGGGACTGCTCAGTTACCAAGCAAAATCTAGAGAAAATATAAATGAGTTAGGGCTTTCTGGGTTAAAAAATAAAACTTTCTCACCCCCAGCTTCTCCGGTTAGCCAGCTATTCCCAAGTTAAGAAATGACTTCCAGGCAAAGATCAAATTCATGACGGGTCTCTATGATTCTTTGTTAAGACATCAGAAAAATGAAAGATGGCTCCTCATAAAACCTTTCAGACAGACAAAAGGCTTTGTAAGGATCTTAAGGGCATGTTTCACAGATCCTATCCATAGGGGAAAAAAATAAGACTTCTAAAAATCTTAAGGCAATGTCCTGCAGAAGCCTCACTAGCAGTCCAAGGGAGAGAACTTATCTTAAATAGATTTGTGGATATGGCTTGTATCTAATGGTATGGATTTATAAATCGATCTACAAAACACCTGCAAGATTTTTAAAAAGAATTATGTCAGCTTGGATGGAAAGGGAAAGAGACAGTACAAAATGAAAAGAGGTCCTTGAAAAACCCCAAACTTCCATGGTAGGAAATGGATTGAGAAAACTACTTTTCTGTACACATAGGTTTACGTTTTTGGAAAAAGAAGAATGATTGAGAGGGAAAAACTAAGTGCTCGCAGGGAACACAGAACAATTCCCAGGCAGTAGGACTGGGTCCTAATCAAGGGAGTGGCAGCCTGTGCCTGGCTGGATTTCAGAACTGCTGGACCAGATAATGCCGTGTGCCCCCATTCCTGCCCTTCTTTTCTTAGAGACAGGGCCTCGCTCTATTGTGACCCAGGCTGGAGTGCTGTGGTGTGATCACAGCTCACTGAAACCTCGAACTCCTGGGCTCAAGGGATCCTCCTACCTCAGCCTCCTGAGTAGCTGGGACCACAGGTGCACACCACCACGCCTGGCTAATTTCTCCCCTCTTGAATGGGAGTTTATAGTGGTTATCCTATGCCTGTCCTGCTACTGCATTTTGGGTGTGTGTTATGGAGAGGGGGTGCCGATAACTTGTCTCTTTAGTTCATAGGCTTTCGTACGTCTTCAGGGGGGGCGAAATTGTTTCCAAGAAGCTATTTTCAAAGAACGAGGGGATGCATGAGCACCTGGACTGGATTTAGACAATGACACCCTGGAATTCCAAGTGGACTTAGTGGGATTAGACTTGCAGGCTTTGGAGGAAGGGATTGAGTGTATTTCGTACGTGGGATAGATGTGAATTAATACAGCCAGAGAATAAATCATGGCAGACCGGCTTTCCCAGAGATTTCCACCACAATATATCCCATCCCCCATGTGCTTAATATGTGACACTCCTTCTATCCAGTGGTGAGGTCTGTGTCCCTCTTCTTTGGACATGAGTGGGCTTTTATGACTGCCCATATCAGTAGAGAATGGTAGAAATGACATCACGTGACTTCTGAGGTTAGGTCATAAAAGTGCCATGTTCCCTTGGGACTTGCTCTTGGAACCCACCCACTGTGCTGACAGTAAGCCACATAGCCCAGGAGGAGGCCCATGTGGGGAGACCCTGGGTCCTTCAGCCCTCAGCCCTGGCTGGGCCCCCATCCTACCACGTGCACCAACTTTCCAGGTATGAGAACGAGGCATCTAGGAAGTGATTGTCCAGCCCCCCACTGAGACACCCCAGCTGGTACTGTAAGAAGCAGATATGAGATTTCCCTGAGAGCCTTTTCTCTGTCATACACTTGTGAGTTAAATAAATGATGGCTATTTTAAGCCACAAGGTTTTGGAGTGGCTTGCCTGCAGAAACACATAACTAGAACCATAGGGACAATGGTTAGTTCTATGAAGGATCATTTAAGTGGGAATCACAGGTGAGCTAGGCAGGATCCCAAGCATCAGATGACCCCTGTCACTCACTCCCCTACCCATGCCCACTCAGCTCATGGTCTTCCTAGGTCTTCAGGCAGAGAGAACCAGTGTCCAAGGAATTAGTGACAAAGAACCAGACCTGAGGAGCACGCAGGAGACATGGACTTGGGTTGGGTGCCACTGAGGCAAAAATAAGGAGAAAGTGTGTTCTCTGTGCTTAAAAGACACCACCAGCCTGGGATCAGAGCCCTTTTAATGCGCTCGGATGCCCGTTTCCCCTGTGATTGAATTAAGTTAAAAGAGGAAGTCTACTTGGAGTCACTTGAAATAAAGCTGCTGGGATGAAATCAATGTACAAACAAGTCTTGAGAAATGGAGGGAAGAGATCAATCTTGTGTGGGGGGCTTGTGTTGCAACGCGGAAAAAGTTTTGTAATCCGAATGCAATGCTACTGACTGTAGCACTGGGTGTTGGTGTGGACACGAGGCACATGATTGAGACTGTTCTGATCCATGGGGGCTGCTGGGGCAGGGGGCACGGGCAGGTAGGGAAGCCAGAGAAAAACACTGTCTACTAGGCAGAGTTACCTATGGACACACACTCCTCGGAGACACCAACTCATCTAAGATGTGGCCTAAGGGTTAGGATACAAACTATCAACCACAGGAACTCTCTGTGAAAACTGCTCCATGCCCCAAGCCAAGGGCCTTAAAGCTTTAAGTGGCCTGGGCTCAAATTCTAGTCGGAAAACACAGTGTCTCACGTGTCCCCTTACTCTATGGCCCACCGTCCTCCTGGTGCCTCTCTTAGAAAGGTCCAGGCAGACTTGAGGCTGGTTGGACTCTGGGACGGTAAGGCTGCCTTGCTTGAAGGTGCTTGAAGCTGCTAGTTGATGGCAGATGTCTGCCTGCCTAAGGGAATCAACCCAGCGCACAGTGGGTTCATATCCTTTTGGAAACACAATTCAACTCACACCACCTTGGATACCTGCACTGTACTGAGAGGGATCTCCACTGTACAAAGTCTTGTTTGTATTTTTTTACAATTTAAATGGTACCCCATGGTGCAGGGGAGGGGAAAGAGGGTTCCTAGAGAGGAGGAGGGCAGTGGGACTGCCTGGGTGAGACCTCAGGGAGTGGGCACCCAGAGGAGGTCAAGTTTCAGGAGATCTAAGGCCTTGCCTAAGTCCTCCTAAATCAAGCGCTACTGGGCAGGAAGTCTAACTGGTCTTTTTCAATTTCCCTTTCTCCACTCTGAGGGGGTGTCTGTGAGTACGGCAAATGACTGGCAGAAAAACAGGGGTTGCAGGAACCCAAATGACCCCCTAACAGGAGCGACAAGGGACCCGGGCCTATGTTCTGTAGAGTCGCTACCCACACCCTTTCTCGCCCCCCCTGCCTTTCTGCCAATTCAGCCTTCTGGTCTCCCGGCCCAGGCGGGACTGCGAGCTTACAGCATGGAGGGGGACCTCTCCATCTGGGGACCCCTGCCCAGACCCTCAGTCAGTTACCTCTGGGTAACACAGAGTCAGTGAGAGCAGGAAACCCTCCAATATCACCATAAAACTGGGACATTTTCAAGCTAAAAAAAAAACCCCTTGGTAACATAGCTCAACCTCTTTATTTTACAGCCAGGGAAACCAGGGATCAGGACAATTACCCAACGCAGGGACCCCTCTCAGAAAGTCGGGTGTTGTGGGTTAAACTGTGCCCCCCAAAAGATATATTGCAGTCCTAATTCCTAGAACCTGTGAACATGATCTTATCTGGAAATAGGGTCTTTGCAGAAGTGATTACGATTTAAGTTAATGTGAGGTCTTACTAGAATAGGCAGAGATTGGAGCGATGATGCCATGAGCCAAGAAATGCCTCAGTCTACCAGAAGCTGGAAGAGGCAAGGAAGGATCCTCCCTTGGAAAATTTGGAGGGAGCCCTGCCCTGCTGACACCTTGGTTTTGAACTTCTAGCTGCAGAACTGTGAGATAACGTATCTGTGGTTTTAAGCCACCTGCTTTGGGATCCTTTGTTACGACAGCCCTGGTTTCCTGGTCCACGGGCAAATGGGGGTTGTTAGCAGGAACCCGGGAAGCTGAGGCAGGATGGAACCCTGACCTATGGGGAGGGGCCTAGAAGAGGAAGGAGGGGGAGGGCACCAGGGAGGAAGGGCTCTCAGTGACTCAAAGATTAGCAAGGCGGACAGCCTAGCAACATGTGGGCTGTGTGGGAGCCCTTTCTGGCTGGTATGAACTGAGCCCGTTTCCTTTCCAGCCACTGTGGGGACTAATAGAAGGATGGGGGGCCCTAAAAATTAGTGTCTAGAAATTGATGGCCCGGCATGGTGGCTCACGCCTGTAATCCCAGCACATTAGGAGGCTAAGATAGGAGGATCACTTGAGGCCAGGAGTTTGAGACCAGCCTGGGCAATATAGTGAGACCCCCATCTCTAAAAAAATAAATAAGTAAATAAATAAATAAGAAAATTGGCCAGTTGTGGCAGCACATGCGTATAGTCCCAGCTACTCGGGAGACTGAGGCAGGAGGATTGCTTGAGCCCAGGAGGTTGAGGCTGCAGTGAGCTATGATCGTGCCACTGCTCTCCAGCCTGGGTGACAGAGTGAGGCCCTGTCTCTAAAAAAGAAAAAGAAATTGAGTCACTGAAGCCATGACCCTGGCTGGTCCCATCCCCTTTGAACTTGTACCTCTTCCTTCAGCAGCTGACGACTGTCAAGAGCTGTCCCTTGCCGTTTCACCTGTGAGCTGGCCTGAACTCCCTAAGGGAATGAGCTTGGCCTTCCATGCCCCCTTCTCTGGGTCTCTGTCAGTGCTGCATGGATGTTTAGCCCAGAATATATATGTACCAGGTGGTCAATTTGTTATCATAACGGGAGTACATGGTAAGGTGCTTGTTTCATTTTAAATATACCTGGCAAATCTGTTTAGAGTCTAATAAGATGCTTATACTCCTGGGCAGGAGATAAGTCATGTGGCAGCAGATTGCAGATGACACCTACTCAATACCCGCAAGCCGTGGGTGGTGTTTCACAGAGCACTGCAGAACCTTTCAACTTGGGCTTTTCTTGTTCATACTTTCAAAGTATTTCTGATTTTAGAAAGTACCGATCTGGCCTTTTCTTCTCCCGGTATCAACTCCCCCATGCTCCACCCTGATCACCTAGTTACTCATCTCCCTTTAAAGATTCTTTATTTACTTTCAGTTTTCACAGGATTCAAAGAGCAAGATAATCTGAAGAGGTAAACATTAAGAAGCTTCACTCCTTCCTCCATCCTCGTCTTCCTCTCCCTGGGCCACATGTGACAATTGTCATTTAATTCTTGTTTATTTGTATAAATAAAACTCTCATGAAGATACCAATACGTGCAAATATATATTTTTATACCTTGTCTATTCCTTATACACAAGATAGCCTATATAGTGACTGTTTGACATCTTGCTTTATTTGTTTATACTTTATTAAGCTATAACTTAACACACAATAAAATACACAACACATAAGTGTACAGGCTAATGAATTTTGCCTTTTAAAAAAAATGTGCTTTTCTTATGTTACCTTTTAAAACAGCTTTATTGACAGTCCCAACTGACATATAATAATAAACTGAACATATATATATATATATATATATATATATACCCATGAACCATCAACATGTTCAAAATAGCGAATATATACACCACTCCGGAAGTTTCTTTTCTCCTCTGGATTTTTTTGTTGGCTATAATAGTAAAACTGAACACACTGATGAGTTGGGCGGAAGACATCTAACATTAAGCTGATTCTCAACCTCATGGTAACTTCTTAGACGCTCCTCTGGTTTCTTAAGAACCCTGGAGACAGGTAACAAAACTTATGTCTTTACTACTACTAAGTCTTACTTAATCACCTAAATTTCTGGCAATTAAGAATTTGACCTCAAGAGGCTTTGTGCTGAGATTAATTTGAAGGTCTCAGCAGTAGAAAGTTTTATTTTGTCCGTCTGTAAAACTTCTGATGTCAGAGCTTCTGGCCTTGGGCAGTTTGACTCAAAGAATCCAGCACTCTTGGAAAAAGAAATAGAACTTCCATGGAATCTCAGGATTTCCATTGTTTAGAAGCCATAATTCTGGGAGGAAGGAAATGAACACTTATTAAGCACTTCTATGTGTCAGGCACTTTATATAAAATAAGTAATTTAATCCTCAGTAATAACCTGGGACAGAGATGGGATTAGCAGCATTTTTTTATGGAAGAGGAAATAAGATCAGAGAGCCTAAGTGATTTGCCCAAGGTGACACGGTCAGTCACACAAGCTGGTGTTGAAATCCTGAGCTAGATTATTTTACAGCCTATTGTTCTGTTTTTTGTTTTTTTTTTAACCATGACCGTGGTTCTCCGCTCCACCCTGAACCCCTAGACAGTATTAACAATTGATAGACAGATGGATAGATACGGATACACACACATTCACTCGCATATGTTACATCTTATATATTTCCAAAAGCCTTAGGGGAAAAACAGAGCAATCTGTCACAGAACACGAAGGCAAATGGTCATAAAATATATGGCTAACTCTTATTTATTAAATACTACTAGTAATTTATTAAATACCACTGATGTAAGTTTACATGTACTGAGTTGTTCCCAAGTTACCAAGTACTGGGAAGGTATTGTGGCTTAAGAATTGTGCTTTGCGCATTGGCAGAGACAAAATAAAGGCTAGGATGGAGCATCTACTGGGCAGCATCTACTGTGTCACGTTGCTGGGGAAGGGAAGCATGAAGTGGGGAATCGTGAGTAGTGGCTGTGAGGTCGGCGTGGTTCTGGAAAGGGCGTGACTGGAGGTTTGGAGGATGTGAAGTCCCGTGTTCTGAACATCCAGAGCTTTAAAAGCCAGACGGTGAAGTTGTAATGACTTGCTCAAATTCACACAGAGAGCAGATATAGCTGAGCTGGGACTAAGTCTCAGGCAGCCTGGACAGTGTTCATCTCACCAACCTCCGTGTTCTCCAAAACCTGAAATCTCCGCATCGCAGGAGCCAACCTCGATGTGTTGCAAGGGAAGAGCATGGGGACGTGTTATCGGTCAGCATCCCACAGGAAACCAACGACACACGCAAAGGGGGTGACCCAAGAGAGTTCCGTGGAGGGCATATTTGAAAAGTGGAGCAGGTTTAGAGAAAAGCCACCAAAGGCATGATGAACACCAAGACTAGCAACAGCAGCAGCCACTGCCAAGTCAGGGGAGCCAACATGCCATCCTCACTCTCCCAGCATCCTCTGATCACGTGCCCGGTACCCCCTTTGGCCAAAACCAACAGGAAGCTAGAGTTCACTGGCGCTGTGCGGTGGCAGTCCTTAGAGATCAGCCTCTGGGGACACAGTGCAGAGAGGAAAAGGACAGAGGGTGGTTCTGGTGAGGCAGATGGAGAATATCCAATGCAAAACCTGCGCTGGGGGGATCCAGAGAGGCTTTTCTGGGCAGCACATCAAAGGAGCTATTGCTGGTGCCCTAGAATCTCAGAGTTTTAAAGTCACCCTCTTTTGTAATCCAACAGCTTGCCCTGGTTCCCAGCAGAAGCTCTATAAACCCAGGGCCTTATTGTAGTCATCATTTCCTGCAGAACACAGAAACAAGTGCCAGCTGTTTAGCTCATGCCCTTGCTGAAGAGGCGGTGTGGGTCTATTCTTAGAGACCACACTGCGGTGGGTTAGCAACTTGACGTTCAAGGTAGTGGGCGCCCGGATGGCTCTGAACAGCGGTGTTGTCGTTGATGGGAAAGAGGTCTTCCTCATTAACTCATTATCTTGCTGAAGAGGCAGTTGCATTTTGGCTCCAGCTTTTCAATGATAGTGGCTCTATTTCCGACTTGCTTGGAAACTATTATTAACTATTATTCCAAACAATACACTCGCATATTTGACAATCCGGAAACCAAATTTAGCCGTGCAAATTATAGACAACTGCTCTCTTACAATGTCACTGCCATGGCCCAATTTTTAAGAGATGGAAGATTCACAAAGCCAGCTTTCAACGCCTAACACAATATTTTATATGAGAAACCATTTTTCCCCAAAGATGATAGACCTGTAAAATGTTCCCAGAGCTCTCTGGAAGATAACCAATGCTTCTTTCGAAGGAAGGGGAAGTTGCAGCACATCAAATATATGCAAAAACACTTCAAAGCTGGAAGTGCCGTCACCTTACTGAAGAATTATGTCGAAACTACGGGAAACATAAGAGGTCACTTAAATGATTTAAACACTACCCGTTTCCCTCTTCTCCAAACCACCCCCCCAAAACATTGCTCTTAATGTTAGACTGACCTTTTAGCATATGTGATTTTAGTGAAAGACATTTCTCTTCTTCTGAATACATCTCAAACCATTCTTAAAAGTAATGATTTCTCATTAAGGCTCTTGCACCTGCTTGTGAAGAGAAGACATCTGACCTTTAAAAAAAATGCCATGGGTCTGAATCATCTAAATATAGTACAGCTTTATTCTTGCAGGCAAGAGAAACCAAGAACAGTTGGGACAATGGAGAAATCTGTCAGTACAGCTGGATTTGAATCACACTCATGGGGATCCCACTGTGTGATTTTAGGCAAGTTATTTAGCCTCTCTGAACCTCAGTCTTTCTCATCGCTAAAATAAGGATGGTACTACTATTCTGCATGCTTATTATAAATAGTAAATGGATTTGTGTGTGAGCACAGTGTTCAATAGGTATTTTTCCTAAAAGTACTTGTTACACAGAATATGGTGACAGAATCCAACCACAGTAATTCAAGAACCTTCTCAGAATTTAGAACTCGGTATTGAGACTGAAGTATTGGCAGAGGACCTAGGCAACAAAGAGAACACTGTCACATCTATGGAATCTGAAGAATTGCCATGGTTTCCAACAAATCAATCTAGCGTATGCCAACTTAAGGGTTCTGTGACTCTATTTTCAAACTCGTTCCTTGGGCTACCACCGCCAGCTTGCCTGGAATTACCTGATCAGGGAGCGCAGGGGCCATGACAACTGGGACAGTGACGGTAGTAGTACTTATTCTTCCTGCAAAATGATTAGTGTGATTGGTCTGCTGTCCATATCTGGGGAGATAATACTTTCAGACATGAGGAGGATGTTGACATGAAATTGGGACCTTGCTCTGATGGAGATGCTTTAAGATTTAAATAGCTTCAAACGTAAACAGTTTCAATACAGCAGAAGCTCTAGAAACCCAAGGTCTTTGTTTCAGTAGTCTTCAAACCTCCCTGCCCAGCTCCAGAGATTTATTAAACTTGAACTTTTGGGGAAAAGAGTAATCTGTTCTTTATATTTTCCTGATTTTTAAAACAAATATTACACAATGGATAATCATCATTTTATAATTTATCCAATTTATAATAATGAAATTGTTTAGATATTAAAATTCGCAAAAATATTTTAATATATTTTATGTGTACTAAAATCACTGCACCTAAGTAAAACAGAAGGAGTGAAGAGAGGGGTTAGAAGAAACTTTTTCCTAAAGGAGCAATTAGTAAATTGCCAGATTCTGGAATCTTCTGTCTCAGTCCAAACCCTGATTTGACCATTTAACAGTTGCATGAATCTTGGACAAGTTACTTAACTTTACTCTGCCTCAGTTTCTTTGTCTGCAAAATGGGGACATAAAAACGTTATAAGGATTGATGAATTGATACATACTAGATGCTTAGGAAGCCACGGGCAGACTGTGAACAAGACTTAAGTCTTGGCTATCATTATCATCACCCCTCCCAGAATCCTTCTTTAGAATATATTGGATGGCTGGCAATTCAGACTTTTTTGTACTTATTTATTTTAAACTTCTTTTTATATTTATCAAAGTTATACATCACCTGGCTAAAAGTCAAATCCTATTTAAAGGCTAATAATGAAAAATAACAGTCCCCACCTCCGCAACCAATCTGTGATCTTGCCGTCCAGAGTCCGTGACTGGCAATCCATTCTTTTAGCTGGTTATTCTGGTATTTACCTCCTTAGTTCTAAATAATATGCATATACTGTTATTTCTTGATTTATCAATGTTCGACATACTCTACTAATTGGTATTATAGCAGCCAAGTTTCATTTCTGTGCATTCCCTATTCCATTTCTCTGATTCTCCCAGTGCAATTTTATCAAATTTATGGTTAAATTACATTTGGTGTTCACCTTATTTCGGTTGTATATATATTGCTTGCTTCTGAGCCAAGTGGTGTGCTATAATTGCATTTTGTTGGGTTTAGAAATTTTTGTTTTTATTGAAGATAATTGTCAGGTCTGGCCTCTTGGCGGACTATTGTCCTGGTTCTTTGGCTCTTTGCTTGGAAAATTCACAAGCAGAGCTGGTGTGACAGAGTGACCACAGATAGGAGGCAATTCCATACAAACAGCTTTTATTGCAGAGAAGAGGGGCACTATATAAAGTGAGAGTACGTTCCAGTGAGGAACAGGTCAGTCTCCACGTGTGGAGAAAGATGTTGAGAACTCCCAGGTGGTTTCCTTTTATTGGCCTGGTCCGGGGAAGGGCTTATAGGAGGTGTGGGATGTTACCAGATGATTGATATACATGATTGACAGGTGTTCTTATAACAAGTTTCAGCTCCATAGGTGCATATGCTCAAAACCTCAAGTTCCTGCTCTTTGTGGTTGTTAGGTGTGTTTTCCTGCAGTCCCTTTCCCTCACCCCAGTTTCTTTGCCCCTAGGTACCACCGACCTGGCCTGTATCTGCCACCTGCAGATTTGGTCCCTGCCTAACAATAATAATTGCTTTTTAAAAAATTTTTATAATTCCCCACCCCCCCCCTTACCCCTCATGAACATTCAGGTCTGTCAAACACCTCCCGTTTTACTTTCAAAAGACTCAATAGTTTTGATAATTGATCAATCCCTTGTGCTCCAAAGGCATCCCACCCTGAGCCCTTGATCCTCCTAGTCCAGCCTGTGCTTAAGTGGATCATAGTCTTGTTGTCCAGTTTGCTCCTGGATTTTTCTTGCACCTGTGTCCGGCATCCTTATCTTATTTTACTCCCTTGTTTTTCTGGAGCACATTCTGTAGAAGCTTATTAAGAAAAGGTACATTGGAGGCAAAATTCCAGATTCCTTGAATATTTGAAAATGTCTTTATTCTCATATTTGATCATTTGACTGGTAATAGAATTCTAGGTATGAATGTAATTTCCCTCAGAATTTTGAAGTAAGCATTGGTTCCATGTCTTCTGGTTTCCGGTGCTGCTGTTGAACATTCTGGTGCATTTCTGATTTCATTTTTTTTGCACATGATTGTTTTGTTCTCTGTAAATGATTTTAGTATCTTCTCTTTTTAAATGGCTGGCATACTGTAGTGTGTATCACTGTTTATTCAGTCACCATGCTGAGCACTTTGTGGTTACTTTCAATCTGGAGACTCATTTAGTTCTGGGAAGTTTCTAGTATTTCTCTGACAGTTTCTTCTCTTTGTTTTATTTGATCTTTTCTTAGAACTACTCTTAGTTGATGTCAGACTTCTTGAATTGATTTTCTAAATTTTTTATCTTTATATTTTTACTTTTCTTCTCTTTGTGTTTTTATGGGTTTTTTAAATTTATTTTTAAGAGACAGGGTCTCACTGTGTTGCCTGGGCTAGAATGCAGTGGCATAATCATAGCTCACTGCAGCCTTGAATTCCTGGGCTCAGGTGATCCTCCTGCCTCAGTCTCCCTAGTGGTTAGGACTACAGGCATGTGCCACCATGCCCAGCTGATTTTTCTATTTTTTAGTAGAGATAGGGTCTCGCTATGTTGCCCAGGCTGGTCTCGAACTCCTGAGCTCAAGCAATCCTCCCACCATGGCTTCCCAAAGTGCTGAGATTATAAGTGTGAGCCACCATACCCAGCTGCCTGCTTTGTCTTTTGAGGCACTCTGTGTGCTATTTCCTCAAATTTACCTGTCAATCCTTTTACTGAGGGTTTCAAAATTAATGTTTTATTTTTTGTATAATTAACATATGCATGGGTTAGGAAATTGGGTCTTTTCTTCTGGGTTGGTAAGATTTCCCAAAGTAGGACATTTTAATATCTTCCTTAGAAGGTATAAACCTGGCTGCTAACATTTTGAGAGAGTGCTAGAGTGGGGGCAGGGGTTATCTCCATACCCAGTATGTCAATTTCTAGTTTATTTTTCTGTTTTTAATATTGTGCTACCATTCTCAACTATGCTTGGTCTCTCAGTCCAGAGACTTTTTATTTTACCCACCACCAAGGCAATTGCCTACTAAAACAAATAAATGGGAAACAACAACATTCTCCCAGATTATCCGCAACATAACATTCGGAATATCCAGAACACAATCCAAAATTATTCTACACGTGAAGAAACAGGAAAATGGAACTCATTCTCAAGAGAAAAGATAATTAACAGAAACTGACCTTGAGATGACCCAGATGTTTGAAGCAGCAAAGATTTCAAAGTGGCTCTTGTAACTACGTCCAATGATGTAAAAGACGTTATACTTCTGATGAATGAAAAGATAGGAAATCTTGGCAAAGATATAGAAACTATTTTGAAAATGTAGAAATTCTAGAACTGAGAAGTATAATACCTGAAATAAAATATTCACATGGTAGAATAAGTGTAGGATGGAGATGACAAAGGAAAGTGTCAGGAAACAAGAAAACAGATTGACAGAAATCATGCAATTTAACGAACAGAAAAGGTGGTTAGAACTACAGATCCATTCCCTTACTCAATTCAGCCAGATGAATTCACCTTGTCTACCTCAGCAGAAGACTAAAGGTTTAACATTCTCTCTCAATTGCCTTGGTTGGATTCAAATGAAAACGCTGATTTGGGGTGGCAGCTTAGATCTCCTTTTAGTTCTTGTCTATTTAGCTGGGCTGTTTGCAGTTTTCGCTGTGCACTTGCAGCTTGGGAATCAGCCAGGTATTTGGGCAGAGTTTACACACGTAATCTGTGGCTCCCCTTCTCTGGCCCTCTCCTTTCTAATAGCAACTCTTTATTTTCCCTGTGGTGGCAGCTATTGTGGCCCTGAACCCTTTTCTCTGGTTTTTCAGGCCAAAAAGACAGTAGATTTTCTACTGGAGTTTGACCAGTGCCACGTGGCCACCTTCTCTCAGTCCAAAAAACATAAAAAGAAAAGGTGGGGAAGGGAACGTACCCTGCTACCTTGTGCCATTCTCTTCTTCCAAATGTCAACTCCCCTCCAGAATAAGCCTGCTTTTGTTTACTCTACAATGCTTTCAGATAGTTTATTTTTTAAATTTTTATTGAAAGTGTATTATTGTTATCTGTGGGAGGGCAGGTCCCATGGGAGCCTCCTCTACTCTATCAGAAGTGGACTCCTAACAGTTTGTCAACCACCTCTTAATTCTATCTATTAAATCTACTTCCAAAGTAACTTGGTGCCACCAATTTCTGAGCCTTTCCAAGGCTCTGTGGTGCAAATGACAATAGCCACTGCTACTATATTCGCCTCTAGAAATTTTTTTAGTGAGCATAAATAACATATAAACAAAGTGGGAGGTAAGGGAAGATTGTGTCACGGAACATTCTAAATTGGACAGAATTCCTGCTGCTCTTCCATGTAGTCTCAAAGTGGCAGTGGTTAGGTTTGTGGAGAGGATGATGCAGAAATGTAAGACATAATCTCTTCCCCGTGGAGCTTATAGGTTTATGAGTTTAAAAGGTGGTAGCAGAAGTGGTAGATGGCATATTGGCTTTGGACATCTATGTTAAGTGCCAATGTATGTGGCACTGGTTGTGAGTGCAATGGAAACTTGGAAAAGAGAATGATCTTTTGGGGCTGGGTCAGTAGAAAGAACTTCATAGAGAATATGGGACTTAGGTAGGTCCTCAAGGAAGGACTCGGATTTGGAGAGGAGAAGGGTGGCATTGCACACAGGGACACGTCAGGAGCAGACACAGTAGTGAAGGAGATGTCGGCAGATGTAGGAAAGAGCCAGTCCTGGCAGGGACCGAGAATTTTGAGACCTAAGATTTACTGGAGCAAATCCACACTCTGCAGAGCTTTGTAAGGAGGGGAGCCTGGGCTTGATGTCAGAGCATTCACTGAGAGCAGTGAGGTAGCAAGACGGTGATAGTGAACTTCCAGTATTGCACTCTAGTGTCTTTCCATTCATCTCACCTGATTTGGATTATTGACTGCAAACCAGTGTGTCACCCAAATACGGATCACGTCTGTAGGTTTTCTTTTGATTCCAATAAGCACGTCACAGAAACACAGAGCACTTGTCTTCAAGATGGAGACTCTTGCAGAGAAGATGGTTGGCCAAGGGGCTGTGTAGACGAAGGGCAGAGATAGTGGTCCTTTAGGGTATCACGTCTTGTTGGGATCATGTTGGTCACCTCAGGCTGAAATGCAGCAGTCCCCAACCCTCTCAGCCCCTGACTCTTCATGAGATGAGAGTAGTTAATGCCAAGAATGTTGCAATTCTCTCAGCAAATGGTGTTTCTGTTTTTGTGTTGGAATTTCCTGTTTTCTGCACCTGGTTGGGATATTTGGCTTATTTGCATAAGAATGTACATGGGTAGCTTGGGATTCAACTCAGGGAGGGACTTTTAGAAAAGCCCAAGTCAGAAGGGACTATTGTCTCTGTGAGTACGCTTTTTAAGGCATCCTGTTCATTAGCTATCAAGGTATAAGCTCTGTTTCCTAAGGAAAGTCACCCCCAACAGCTACAATATAAACTACAAAAGAAGACGATGTGGAACTAATTAAACAAGTTTTTATTTTGGACTGAAATAAAATTTGAATCTCTTTAGGGCTTGAGTCCAAACTTTTGGCTTTGTTCACTTGGTCCGGAATTCAAACTAATTTCTCCCTCTGCAGTTGTACTCTTTTTTTCTGAAGATTATTGAATTCAAATCACTTGAGATGGAACTAATCTGGTCTAGCTGAATTTTTGGAATTTTTAAGCCCTCAAACAGGTTGAGTTTATCTGGGACTCAGAAGAAGTGACGGAATCACAAGGTTTTCTCTAAACTCAGAGCACCCGAATTGTTTTCTTCCTGTAGACTTGTTTTTAAGCTCAGAGATGTAGTGGATTTTTCTATCACTTTTTTTCTTTTCTTAAATGGTCTCTTAATTATTCCCACTTTTCAGATGGGATAGTTGAAACACTGGAAAGGTAAGCATTGGGCTTGTGTCTTGGCTATACACACCTTTTCTAGGGGACAGAGATGGAAATAAGTGACAGATCTGCCTCTCCAAGGCCATGCAAATTCTACTGGGCCCTATATGAGACCCTAACTCAGTGGCTCATCCCTTGGGGGACTTGAGCCCTTAGAGAGGAAGCAAGGAGGGATTTTGAATTATTTTCATTATTTCAAAAAGTTCAATAGACACTGCACATTCCCAAAATAAAACTGTATTCATTAACTAGAATGTCATGGTATTTTTGCTTTTGATTAGAGTTAAATTAATTTGGTTTGATAACATTGATTATCATGCTGATCTGAAGCTGTGATTACAGTTATATATTTGATGATTAAAATATGAAAATAGGTTAATTATGTCTTATAAATGCAGTTTATTTGATAGGCAGAAATTTATAAAATCTGAAAGCAATTAGAAAAAAATGACAAATTTTTCAGAATTCCCTATGTATCTGAACAGGCAGAGTGTAGAGGCACATGATGCTCTAAAATGTATTTATTTCAAGATTCTTCTGGAATCACAAGATTTCATGTATTTGTTCTGTCTAGTTGCCTTAATGTGAACAGTATAAAGTCAAATTCTCTTCCTTATACTTTTAGCATTACTTATGACTGCAATCCATCAACCAGCTAATGTTCATCATTGACAGCTGTTTAGTATTAATTATGTGTGTGTCGATTTTTTAAAATTCCAACTTAATGAGTTGAATATTTGTGGATGCCGATCACACATTCAAAAGAGGGTGTTCGAAAGCAACAACACTAGTGTTATACTAAAAAACAAAGAGAAGAGAGAAGTTTAATTTATCATTCTGCTAAAAGTCAAGAGATAACCTTTCTCATGTGCTAACAACATTTCATAAACGCAGTGAAGCCAGCTTGGAAAGTATAAATAGAAACATAACATATTTTCTGCTCTCTTATGAATCATTAGGCTCGTTGAAAGACGTTTCTTTGAGGAAGCAGTTGACTTGCTTCCCTGAGCTAACGCTATAGGTTGGGGGTTTCATAATCCTGCGACAACGGCTGTGGCTTTGAACTTTTCTGAGTCACCTGACTCAGGCTTCCTTTACACACACAGTCTGGAGTTCACAGTGCTGAAGGGCAGTGACTGAGATCATCATTTCCCCAGGGCATGCCCTTTAAAGGTTAAATCGGTGGCAAGATGGCCTAGGCCCTGGGGCTCAGGGACATGTGACTTGTTAAGTTTAGGTCACATTCTTTCCTAGTGTATTCTGACTCCAGAGATCATCATGGAGTCTCAGCCCCAAGGAAAGGCCAAGCACGGCTTCCACTGCTGCCTCCATGTAGGTGCCCGTGAACTTGGAGGCAACACCCAAACTGCCAAGTGTCAGTCAGAGGAATTAATATCTGTATGATCACTGCATGTCTATTAGAGCACATTACACAAAATACGTGACAGGGACAGAAGCTGATTAATCTACTCAGACTCCTCAGGTGCAGAGGAAGGCTAGAGCAGGTGGTCTCTAAGGACCCCCTGGGCTCTGACCAACTTTCCATAACTCCAAGCTTCCTTGAATAGCAAACCTCAGAATGAAGATTGCCCTGGTACAAAACTCTCGACCAAGTGGACACCAGACAAGTGGCAATTTACATGTGTGCCAGATTCTCATCTGGGAGCAGGGAGAACAAGGTGGAAACAAAGCATATGCCTCAAAGTACATATTTTAACCTTTAAAAAAAAAAAAAAAGGAGGCTGGGCAGGGTGGCTCACACCTGTAATCTCAGCACTTAGGGAGGCTGAGGTGGGAAGGTTGTTTGAGGCCAGGAATTCTAGGCCAACCTGGACAACATAATGAGACCTTCAACCCTACAGAAAAGTAAGAAAAATTAGCCAGGCACAGTGGTGCTTGCTTGTAGTCCTAGCTACTCCAGAGGCTGGAGCAGAAGAATCATCTGAGCCTAAGAGTTCTAGGGTACAGTGAGCTATGATTGTGCCACTGCACTCCAGCCTGGGCAACAGAGCCAGGCCCTGTCAAGAAAAAAAGAAAGAGAGAAAGAGAAAGAGAGGGAGGGAGGAAGGAAGGAAAGAAAGAAAGAAGTTCTACACATGAAAGCCTACTTTTTCCTTTCATTCTCTTTACACCAGTGTAAAAATGACCAGTTATGATATTTGTAAGTATTTGTATCTTTTATGCCATGGATACAAAGCATTAATAATTAGAAGATTTTAATTGTGTGAGTTTCTATATTCCCGGACATACCTTTAAAGTTCTTAACTTTATGTTTGTCTTTCATCCTAAGCCTCCCTCCCCTGCACCTGTGGGTCTTGGCATCAGTGAGCATTCCAGTAAGTATTTATTACTAAATTCTGTTGTCATTTATTTGGAATTTACTCTGTGCCAGCGTCCTGTTGTTCTACACCTGTCTTATTTAATCTTCACGATAACCTCACGATTTACTCTCATCCTTATTTTACAGATGAAGAAATGGAGATTTTTGGGAGGCTGAGTAATTTGCCTGAAGTCATATAAACGTGGAGAAGCAGGATTCAGACTAAAGCACGTTTGACTCGAGAGCTTGTGTTCTTAGTCACACTGCCATGCCTCTTCCCTTCCTTCTGTTGCATGGATGAATAATGCGTGCTCTTTCCCTTTGTGGAGAGTGTAGTGTTAGCAGATCTCCTCTGTTTGAAGACATCCTCTGGGGATGGAAGAGGCTTGGAGGTAGGGAGTCTCTTGCCAGTGTCACCCAGAAAAAGAGAAACATACAAGCCAGTGCCATTTACAGAAGTTTAAAAATACATACACACACAAAATCTGCATCTAACAAGAGCACACTCAAGCAAAATGACACGTTAAATCCATTAGATGGCTGTTCTTGGGGGTGGGGAGCAGGGCTGAAAGACAACAAATTAAGACATAAACAGGACAGGAGTTTCCTCAGGGCCTGGTGATGACAATGTGGTGTGAACTGAGAAATTAACACAATATTTATACTTTCCCCCTTTCCCCCCAAAAGAGCATAAGAACCAAGGCAAGGGAAGGGCTGATCCAGTCAAGACGAAGTGTAGAAGGGCAAAGAAGGCATGAGTGAATGCCTCCTTCCTCACATCCAAGAATCATTTATTTAGTCTTAGGATGGAGGGGCTTTGATATAAACATCAGCTCAACACAGGTGTGAGGTGGGCTCTGTTAGACATTTAATTTTTGCCAGAGAATAAAAGATTTAAGGTCCCAGCACCCATACACTCAACAAGAAACAGTCTCAGAATGCGCAGGCTAAAAAGAGCAGTCGGAGTTATTTTCCAGATGAGAAAGTCAGGGTTCAGAGTGGCTGAAGGGTCAGTCCAAGATGCCGTTGTCCCAAACGGCAACTTCAGTTGACCACATTGCACCTCAGGGTCATCTGCCTCAGCTGGTCTCTGGACAGCCCCTGCACAGAAATAGCTCTGTTCCTCTTGTTGGAGAGGAGTGGATTTGCTTGATCAGTGTTTCTCCCCTTATGACCTTGACTCTGGAGAACCTTGACTCAATAAACACTGATGACAGTGTTAGTCAATATTAAGAGTGGTTTGAATCTGCAAATCTCCAAACTCTTCAGTGAGGAAACTAGCCTTGTACTGCATGTGGTTGTGGCTTTTCGTTTTATTCTAGTTTCAATGCTGTTGTTGAACTAGCTGTATGAATGAAAACCTGTCACCTTTCTCTAGCCTTTAGCATCCCCACTTGGTCAAGGGGGGTTGGTTTTATTTTTTCCAAAGAGCCTTCTATAGTCAACAGTTTCTATGGTCAAGGCTCTTCTGGGACTCTAGAAATAATGTTCCTCACAGAAGCAGGAATGAGAGAGCTCATGCTCAGAAAGTGGCCTCTATGTAGTGCTTCTCAGCCTTGTGGGACGACTGTGTCATTCACCAGAAAAGAGCAACGGGGAGCAAAGAGCTGGGCAGAGACAGACAGCTCTTGCCTTCCAGAAGAAGAATCTTATTGGAGAAGGAATAGCAACAAATAGGTAGTTGTATGCTAAGCGCCAGACCAGGACAGGGCATCCAAGTGCTGTGTTTGCTTATACTGCATCAGATCTGGCTGTGAGTGGACAGGGAAAGCTTCTCAGAGGAAGAGGGATTTAAGTTGGATTTTGAAAGGGGGTAGGATTCTGATAAGAAAGGTGATGAAAAGCAGCAATATATGTGGAAGTTACAAACAGACCAAAGATAGGGTCAAGGGGGCCCAAGGCTCTCTGGGACATCAGCAAAGAACTAACTAGAGCAGAAGATGACAATGGTTAGATCTCAGCTTCCAGACGAGTGCAAATTACAGTGGTGACCAACTGAAGGCAAATTTTGATCAATAGGCACTTGAGTGTGTATCTGAGATTGAAAGTATCAGAATATGAATGAACAAAGGTGGTTGGAGTGGACCCAAAAGCAGACTGGCTGAGACAAGAGCATCGACACAAGCTGAGCTCCTGGGGGGAGGTGGGGCAGGTGGTATCCTGTAGCTTCCTGACCATTTGAATGTGGGCTCGAACTCACCGGCAACTAAAACAAAGACAGAAAGAGGACATCCAGCCTATTGAGAGGGAATACAAAACTGTTGTGTATAACAGATAAGTATTTGAGAATTTCGAGGTGAGTGGAGATCTTTGCAAGCCACAGTGATCTAAAACAGCATCTCAAAACCCAACATTTTGTAACAAGAGATAGTGACTCTAGAAGAAGAGAAAGCTACCAAGAGCTTTTTCTGCCCACACTGAGAATGTGTGTGTAATATCTGAACAACTATGTTTTATATGTGAATAAGTTCATGTGGCTGTTAGAGTCAATAAAGGCATAAATCAATATACTGTTTCAGGTACAATTTGCATCTGTTGTGCCTCTGGAGCTTGGAATAATTCCCTCTCATATGATTATTTACGTATCTGGATAAATGGATAGATACAAAGGAAGTTAGGTAGGTAGGTACGTAAAGAGAGAGATTAATAGATAGATAGAATTGGGTATGGGCTGAAAGGCCAGGTTGCGGGCAAATTATGAGGGACCCTGCATGCCTAGCTAAGGAATTAGGACTTTCTCTTTGGACAACAGAAAACCATTGGTGTGGTATTAGGATAAGAATTTTACAGATTGAGCTCCTGTCTGCTTTTTGGGAGCTACAGGTGAATTATTAACCATTAAATAGGAAGAGTATAGTGGCTGAAAGTCCTCTGTGAGAACAAATGAACCTATTCTCATAGCGAGCCCAGGACAAGGCATGTGGCCAGTAGAGGCTTTGCTGCAGCTTCCTGTAGGTGACATCAATAAAGCTTCGGCTTCCTTCCCTGGCCTGGAGGGGCCTCCCTCCTGCAGGCTCCTCTGCCTCTAGTATGGGAAAAGAAGGCAGACTTTTTGGTAAGAATGAAAATCAAGTCCAGGTTGCTGTTCTAGCAACACACCTGATAATAACCAGCATTTACATGACATTCTTTGGTTGACCCTAGATAGGGAAGCAAGATGATTAGGCTTTTAACAGAATTCACATTATTGCCCATCTCTTTGTGGGGCTGGCCTTCTACTTAGCAGGTGGCTACTTTTTATTTCTGCAGAAGGGAAATGGTACGAGATGAATAGAATCACAATTGGACTACTTGAATTTTCTAAATATGCCATTCTGGAGACTTACCAATAATGATGGAACCTCTTACATTTGTGATGCATTAGAGAGCTTACAGCATGGTTTCAAATATATTCTATCTTCAGAATCTTAGAGTACTGCTTAGGTCATGAGAGCTGGCATTGCTATCCCCCTGCCCGCATTTACAGATAGGAACACAGAGGCTCCCATAACCTTATGTGAGTTGCCTGGGAACTCATGGTCTGTGACTTACAGAGCCATGATTCCAATTTAAATCTTCAATCAGTGCTATTTGAGCTGTGATCTGATGCTCTTTACTTTCTGCCATACCAAAAAAACAACCTTCATTCTGATTCTGCATTAGTTTCTCATTCTGCTCGCGGGTCTGGAGAGGCCTCTGACCTCCAACAAAACTGTGGTCAAAGGCCGAGGCATGACCCAACTCCCCTGGACAAGAATTTCAGCCAAGGAGCACATTACCCCACTCACACATTCTTATTTGCACAGAGAGGATTGGATTACAGGGTCATCTTTGTTCCAACCCATGCTTCCGGGTTCATTTGTATACAGAGAAAACTGTGTTTGGCATTTGCAAAGCCCAACTGAGTATTTCCTTGTTTCATCACTGGTATTTTTTTTTAACCCATTGATATACCAGTTTTTGAAACTCAGGTTTAAGAGGGGAAGTATGAGTGAGTTTGAAAAACGTTGAGGGTATAAATGGAGTGTTTCCAGCAGGGGATGATACCCTGATGATGTCACTATATCAGATCTTTTTTTTTTTTCCTTATTGAGGATGGAACAAAGCTGTGATGAGGAAAGAAAGAGAGAGATTGAGAGGGATTCACTTGAAGGTAGAGACCCTGAGTTATTTGTCTTTGTGTCTTGCTTCTATCCCTAGCTCAGCACCTGGAATGACGCAGGTCGGTAAGTGCATTGTTGTCTAAGTGCATCGATAACTAAGGAGCCCAGAAACTTGCTTCCCCGTCCCCTGCGTTGCTGAGTTTTATTCCTATCTGTGGTTTAGGACTTTAAATGATAGTCCTTCTAGTTTGGATTTAGATATGCCAATTCAAAGAAAGCCACGGAATGGGTCTCTTCTGTGAGCCAGGAGATGTATAAAAAATGTTATATTTAGAAACAGAGCTATTATTAATAGCTTTGTTTTCTTCTAAGGACCTTCTGCTCATAGAAAAAGAGGCTGTCAAATATTTTCAATTGAATGCCCCCTCCTTAGGATTTTGGCATCTTGCACTTTGCTGGGCCTGCAAAATAACGATCATCTTGCAGATGTGGCGACGCCCAAAGGAAATCTGTGCTGTGGACGGAAGGGTCTAGTGTACAAGAAGCTTGGAGGCAAAGTACCTCCATTCCCCCAGTCTACAGTCACCCTCTGCCTCCCGCTCTCAGCTCTTCAGTCAAGAAGGACTGACTTCTCCGGAGTGCATGTCCCAAGGCATGATCCATGGTGTTAAGAAAGGCTACTATTTAATCTGTCGAAGCATTGGTTTTCCAATCTGCAAAACCCCAATTAACAGGAATTAATAAGGTTGTTTTGAGGATTAAATGAAATAACACCTATGGGAAGAGCCTGCTGAGGGCTGAGCTCCTAGGAACTGTCAGCCCCCTTCATCCCCTCTTCCTTTTTCTTCTCAAGGACAAGACAGATATGATAAATCCTTGAGTTCTTGCAGCATCTTTCCACCCTGTTTTCTACCTATTTGGCTCTTTTGCTTCAAAATCCTGTTCAAGTCCCACCTCCTCCATGGGTCTTCCTTAAACATCTGAGTTGTGGGTCCTTGTGTGCGTTTTGGGTTTCTTAGAGCACAGTGGTCCTGGCTGAGCTTAGTCTGAAAATGGGCAAGTGGCATGCAGGGTCCCCAGGTGAGTTGGTTGCACTGGGGGAGGACTAAAAAGGGATCCCTGAGCAGGAAGTTTGAGGTGCTAAGACACCTGGGAGACAGAAGAAAGAGATGGTGGCAATGGACAGGTGTCCAGCCCAACCCCTTCCAAAAGGGGCAGTGTCCTCCGCATCTCTACATGTCTGCAAGGAACCAGCCTGGCTCTAGGACAGTGGGGGCTGGAGGAACACACCTCTCCTGGGCAGCATTGGGAAGGCATCTTTGGGGACACAAGAAGACAGGCCCTGGACAAGGCAGCCTCTCTCCAGAAGAGATCAGTCGGATGTCCAGCAGAGCCCCATGGTGGAACCACAAGCCCAGAATTGTTCACAGACACGGAAGACATGCCAGAAGGCTCCAAGAAATATGTGGTGGGGAGGATTTTACATAGACAAGAGGAATGATGAGTTTCTGACCTTATTCACACTCACCAGCTGATTATGCTGCTAAATAATGCGAACTACCCCACTATGTAACATCAACTCATCAGGTAGTGGGATAGAGCCTGCAAAGGTATGTGGGCACTTCCTGTTCAATGTGGATTATTTAACATAGCACGGGGTGTCTGGAACACCACTGCCTGCTGGCATTTGCTACTATTGGTTGATACTCAAAGAAAAAAGGAACAAGAGAACAATTTACTATTTATTAGGGCTTTGTTTGTACGCACAGATATCCTATTCTGCCACTCTCACCCCTAACCCCATCTCTCACGGTCAAGGTCATTTTTAAATTTCCTTCCTGCATTGTTAATGATCGTGGGGAATTTCTGCAGAAAACAGATGGATCCAGAATTGTGCTGAGAAACACCCAATGACTTCCTAGTCCCAGTGTGTCTAAGAAAGTGTTCTAACTGGTCTGTGACTGACTAAACAGAACTAAAGTGAAGGTGATAGCTGTGACTATGGATTACTCATTTTAGCCATATTTAGCATATTTGCACTTGGGTTATTAAAGCCATTACTGCTAACATAAGAGATAATGGGTATGAATTTCACAGAAATTCTGAAAGACGGACACCTTGAATGTCTTCAGATTTGAATTCTTTTTTTTTTTTGTAGGATGCTGCAGTGTCATGGTGTCTTTTCCAGTTAAGTCACTGAACTTTGTAGGTTGTCTACATGTCTCCCTGAGGTCCTTGCCAGCCAAGGAGTCAGCTGTGAAGCCTGGCTGTGTCCTCGGGTAGGTGTCTGTCTGTCATCAACATGGGGTTTGCTGGTGACTTGGAGGTCTGGCAGGTCGGCCACAGAGAATGGGCAGGGCCTGCTCAGTGGTGGCAAGATGTGCTCCCAGGATGGACAGCTGCTGGACACGCGTTCGCTTCCAGTTCCAAAGCAAGGGGCTGGCAGTGACTTTCCTTTATGTAGAGAGCTTCCTTCTCTCCCCAGAGAGATAATTGCATAATATTTCCGGTAGCCCACAGCTAGCCCAACTCTCTCATCTCCAAACCTTTTAAATGCAAATACCAGGGAGGATGCTAGGGCCCTGGGGACAGTGTTCATTGCGTTTAGTGTTGTCACCTTCTGTTACCCAGGTGCACAGCCTGGATTCCATTCAATGCCCCATGATCCTGGCACACAGAGAACTGCAGTGTGGTCTAGTGGGCCGAGCTGGCTTCCTGCATGTGTCAGGGCTGTGCTGGCAAGATGCTTTCATTGCCCAGGAGGCAGCCAATGCCCCTGGCTGAGGCTTGAGATGCCCTTTTGTTCCTCACCACTTGGCCCAGGAAACAGTTGTCCTCTGACAGGCTCATCATGCACAGGGTGTTCTCCTTGCTCTGTAGCTCTTGCCAGAGAAATAATAGTGACCTTTTCTTTCTTGAAGGCTTTCTCACTCTAGGAGTGCCCCATGTGGAGCTCACAGGGGACAATCCACAAACAGGAGTTGAATGAATTGGATAAATGGAACAGCTTCTGGACCACTTGCCTAATTTGGAAGATTCTGATTGAGGTGGTAAGTCTATCCTAAATAGAAGCTACACTGAAAGTATACAACACAGCCTAGAAATCTTTATTTGTTGCCCCAGGACAGTGGGTGCCTGTCTGGGAGTTTGGCTGGGACAGAGCCCCCTGGCAGAGCACTGGAGGTTCAGGGATGTTGGAGAAATTAGCAAGTCAACGTTCTTCTCAGCAGTATCTATGTGCCAGGCACTGAACTGGGCACTTTACACACGACATTTCATTTCTTCTGCACAACAGGGGAAATATTGCACTATGTTAATAATGAGGAAATGGAGGCTCAGAGAGGGGAAGCCTCTCTTGAGGTCACATAGCTAGTAGATGTTAGAGCCAAAGTGAGAGGTTACATAGAGGCCTCTGCTGTTCCTGCCATCCCATGGCAGGCCAGCTACCGGGCCCAGGAGGACATTAGGATGAGCCAGTCCTGCTGGGATCCCTGGCTCTGAAGCCTTCAGAGAAAGATTCAGGCCACAGTCATCAGAATGCCTTCCTTTGTGGAACACACAAACATTTACAGAACGATTTTACCTCCACTATTTTATTTGCCTCTCACAGTAACTTAGTGAGTTATAGGTCCATATCACCAATAAATAAGAGATGAAGAGAGCTCAATCTAGACCTTGGTGTCAGATTCTTAATCTAGAGCTCTTTTCACTGGGTTTCAGAGAAAACAGAGCACTTTTATTAAGCATCATGAAAAAGTTCAATACAGCATTGTGTTAAATGCAAAATGCTAGGCTGGAAGCTCCTAAGTTAGGAACTGTATGTGATTTATTTGTGTGCCCCACACTTAGTGCAGTGTGGGGCTTATTGCAGATAATTTGTACAGATTCATCTGTCTAGAAAGCAATGAGCTCCATGGTCCTAGCGTTAGACTCAGAATCATTGAGAGGGCTGACAAGTATGCTGTAGTCTAGGCAGAACTTCCAGTAACAACTCCTAAAACCACACTGCAGAACTGTGCCACCAAGGGAGCTATTTCCTCAGTGTGATGAGGCAGTGGCCATTTCCAGAATCACATTGCCTTGATGTGATTGGGAGTTGCCAGATCAGGAAGCCAAATCAGAACGCCGTTGCTGTAGTTGCTGGCTCCAGAAACATGCCTCTCTACCCTGATCCCATCAGGAAAATGGATGCCCCACTCTGCCTTTCTTTCCATGTAAGTCAATTCCCAGCTGAAGACTCCCACACTCCCACATATCAAATTACCTTTGCCTGCTTTTCTTCTAGAGCAATAAGTTTAAGGCTAAAAACTCCACATAAACTCAAAAACTCCACTTAAATTCTTCATTCCCATCTCTTCCGTATTCTTGCTCCATCAGCTAGGCCCTTTGGAATTCCCAACCTTACCATGTCTGTAAGCTTCTTGCTCCTAGATTGTCAATATGCTCAGGTTTAACCCATCTTAAAGCAATAGCAACAATGAAGACTATTAATAAAATTGGGGGGAAACCCTCTTAATCCTCCATTGCTTTCTAGCTACCAGCTGACTTCTTCTCTCCAGCTAAAGCTTTTCAAAAGAAGAGTCTGTAATCAATGTCTCACCTTTCAATTACTCCTTTATCGATCCAATTAGGTTCTTGATTCCTCTTTCCTACTTAGGTCGTGACTTTGAGACCCATAAGGTAGTGGCCAAAGTCAATGGTCACTTTCAGCCTCATCTTATTTTCTGTGTCTGTGGTGGCTGGCAGTGTGGGTGCCTCCCTTCTCTCTCCTCTCATTGTTCCAAGACTTCACATCCATCTTATTTTTCTCTCATTTCTCTTGGTCCTTCTGATTTCTCTTCTAACTACCCACCTTTTAAATATTAATGAATTCTTCAAGGACTGCCACTCTCAGACTTTTCTTTTTCTAGCACTCTCTGAACAACCTCTATCCACTGTAAAGTTGTGGTTGTGCATTTTTAAAAAATTCTTCCTCCATGTCGACAACTCTCAAATCATACGCCTTTGGCATTGACTTCATTCATGAATTTCACATCCACAGATCCAACTGCATATGAGACATCTCCAGAATAATACTTCATGGGCACCCCAAAAATCAGTACATTTCAAGCTGAAATCATCTTTCTTAAGTCTGCTTTCTAGCCTACTCATGACCAAGCATGTTTCAAGGGAAACAAAGTTGCAGTTTATAATCAGGTGGTAGAAATTATGTAGGGAGAGAAAGCAAGATTAGTGAGGTTTGGTATAAAGAGAAACAGAAGCCTAGAGGACCCAGTGTAGTGGACACAGGCTTGGGAACACAGGTGCAAGGACACAGGTGCAAGGACACACTCTAGAGTACACAGGCTTGGGAGACATAGTGTAGAGGACACAGACTCAATGACACAACCTGAAAGACACAGAGGCCAGAAGAGTTGTAAACTGAGGATCACATGTGGAGGAGGCCTAGGCTGCAGCTGCCACTGACTGTTGGTGAAAGAGTAGAGTAGTGGCTTCCTACCTAGAGCAGTGATCACTGACTTAGTGAACTGAAGGACCAGTGCCCAGGAGGTCACCTGACAGAATGAGACAAGGGGTATTTAAGGAGGGTAGGCGCTGTGCAGTGTTAAGAGGGTGAAGTGTGGTAATTTCATGAGTATACAAAATTAACCAGCTAGGGTCCTAGTTGGTTCAACAGTGCAAACACCAAATGCTGGGTCCTTTGTCCTGAAGATTTCTGAGTCCACTGACCAGGCCAGTCAGTGGAAAGGACTGCTGAAACTTGTCAGATATTGCAATTGTTTTCTGTATGGGAACCCCAAATCCCCAAAGGGTATGTGACTTTTTGAGAGAAGGTGCCATAGCACTTGCATTTTTTGCAGCTCTCTGAACACCTAATAATATGCTCAACATATTGCAGGACCTGGATAAATAATATTTGAAAAGCACTGACCAAATCACCATGCTTGTCTTATCCCTAACACCTGCAATCATCTCTTCACTCTCTCCATTGAACCAATTAAATTTGTCATGAGAATTGGGGAATGGCTGGAGTTGGGCACTTGGTAAGCAGGAGGAGGAGACAAGAAGACAAAATGTTCTATCAAATACTTGAGAATTTCTCTCTCTCTTTTTTTTTATTGGTGAAATGAATTGAAAGGCATTCAATTAAAATGGACTTTTACTGGAAAACAAGTAAAAATTAGAAAAGTGAACATACCCATGCCTGTGTTTTATTTACAACCCTCAAATCTTGGAGCAGACAAAGATATCAAGGAAAATCCCAGCACCTCTCCTAAAGTCAGGTTATCAGTCCATGGTTCCAGACAATGGAGTTAACTTACTCAAGGAGAAGTTGTTACCTTTTGAATGGCCTTTGTTGTCACTATTTGAATGGTGCATCAGCCTCCGTGAAGGACCCAGGGTATTTGCCTCAAAGCAAACAGCAGGGAATTTCATTTTGCCCAGTCCCTAGTCCTAGGTTGGCTTCACTTTAGGGCCAACCTAGGACACAGCCTATGCTTTTCCTGCCCAGAGCAATCAGCATAACTCTGTCAAAGGCAAGATCAGTTTCTGATTTTTAGCCCTAGATTGTGTAAGGAGAGTTGGCATTAAAGAGCGTCAAGTTGCGCCTCTACATGTGTGTTAAACGCAATGCAAGTTGAGAGGTGTTTTGATTTTATGAATTACAGGGCAATGGACTTAAACAATAGAGCTGGTGGGAGGGTGACAGTCACAGTGTAACATGAGGTGGAAATTCATTGTACAGTTAAGGGTCTTCTTTTCTCTTATCTCCTCTGCAGCCCATTTCCTTTCCTCTAAACATTTTCACTGGTTAAGCTGTCTACACTCCACTGTCTCTGCCTGACTGTGGTTGGAGCTGCTTTTGGGGAACCACGGTATTGGCGCTGATGCCCTGAATCAAGTGTGTTGTGGGCACAGTGTGTGTTGCCCCAAACCTTTGGGCCCTCAAATTCACAACCCTCCACGTTTCCTGGGATGTGCATCGGTGGCTGGAACCCAATCCCAGGAGAGGCGCACCATGATACAATCAAAGCCTCAAGACTAGAGAGACAGGGGACTCCAGGCACAATTTCCTGCCCTGGTCAGAGGTTAAGAAAAGCTTGTTGGGGCTAGGAAGGATCTTCTGGAATCTTAAACTCCCGCTGTGTAATTCTTACTTTATTTCCTTGGGCTTCTGCCTGTGAAATCTCTTCAGGTCAAGTCAACAAGCATTTTTTTAAAATTTTTGTCCTAATATGTTCCAGACACTAGGCAAGGAGCTAGAGACAGAAAGATGAATAATATAGAAGTCTCAGCCTTTTAGGGAAAGAGAGTAGATTTGTAGCTGAAGAAATCATACTGCCGTTAATGTATAATCAGTGTCTCATGAGATATGTAAACCAGAGGGCTACGGGGACAGAGACAGACGGTGGCTAATTTGACTTGGAGTGTCTAGGCAGGTGTCACAGAGGCAATGACATTTAAAAGAGGAACAGGATTTTCTTAAGTAAACAATGGGGGGGCCTGTCATTGAAACAAAAGGAATAACAAAACAAACAATCTGTGCTCAAGGAGTTTGCAGCCTGTAGTAGGACATACACACACACACACACACACTCACACACGCACACACAGGCTTATCATTCTAAAAAGAAGAAAAGGGGGCCTTGCGATGCTTTAAGCTTATTCCTCGCATTCTCAGACCACCACCTCCTCTCTGTCCAACTTGGTCTCTCTAGAAGCCCAACCCCGAGTTCACCCCCCAACTGGAAGCTTTCAGGCACTTTATCCCACCATTTGTTCACTGTTCTACTAACACCCCGTGGCTACTTGCTATGATCAGTCCTTTGCAGAAACCCGCAGCTCCCTCAGCCAAAACCACAGCCCTGGTTACACCTGCTCCCTGCCTCCTCCATCTGTACCTGTGCAGGACACGGCTGGGGAAGATCCCTTTGCCTCCCTTCTGGGCTCCCTTTAAAGTCGTGACTACAATCCTTATTTAGGCCTTTAATGTCGTCAGGGAGATAGACTGAAGCCTCACCTTCCCCCAATCCTAAACCCTTAGTTCACGATTTCTCTTCTTCTCCAGCCCTCCTATGTCATCGCACTCCTCCTCTCAGCTGAAATCCTTGCTTCTTTCTTCCTGAGAAAACTTAAGCAGACAGAAGAGAGTGTCTGCAGGCTGCATGGCCCCGTCACCTCCCACGCACATCCGCACCCACGTCCCCTGCCTTCCCTCCCACCACACATGGACTCTGTGCCACCATCTAAAGCCAATCTCGTGGTTTATTGTCTAGACTTTATCACCCCTATGCTTCCTCACAGTCATGGTCCTAGAACTTCTCACCTCTCTCTTCCACATCACCATTTTTCCCTCTTAAAAAACTAAACAAACAAAAAACACAACTTTTAACCCCCTCCCCTCACCAGCTGTTGCCCTGTTTTTTGCCCCCCTTGCAAGAAAATCCCTGGAAGGAAGTGTTTAAACTTACTGTATCCGATCTCCCCTCCCATTCTCTCTTTAACTCTCTCTAAACAGGCTTTCATGCCCCTCACTCTTCACCAGGGCTCACAGTAAGGCCTTGTTATTGAGTGTGACAGTGGCCAATGCCACTGCTCATCTGAGTTGACTTATCAACAGCATCTGACACAGTTGGTCACTCCCTCCAGGAAACAGCCTCCTCAGGCGGCTTCCAGGACACTTGCTCTTACCTTTCCTCCGACATCGCTGGATGCTCCTGCTCACTTCCTGTTTCTCTTTTCTTCTCTATGTTCACCCTTCCCTCAGCAATCTCACCAAGTACCAAAGCTTTAAATATCATCTGTGTGCCGAAGGCTCCCAAATTCCCAAGTCTATCCCATACCCTGCTCCAAGATTCCAAACTCAAAAAACCAACTGCCTTCTTGACAGCTCCACTTGAACTTTGTGGAGTGTTCCAAACTTGACCATCTCTCCAAGCCAGCTTTGCTCCAGCGTCCCCGATCTCAGTGGGCAGCAGCCCCATCTGTCCACTTGCTCAGGCCAAAAAACCTTCACTCAAGGTTGTGTCCCGTGAGGCCTACCTGGACACGTGATCAAATGGCACACTATCGCCCCGCTCACCCCATCCTCCTTACTTGCTCTGTTTTGTTTCCAGAGCACTTACCTTCTTTCAACATAGGTCACAATGTGGTTACTTATCATGTCAATTGTTCACTATCTGTCTCCCCACTCCCACCCGTACCCCTGTCTAGGTAGATTATAACACTCTAATTTTGTTTGGGTTGTGTACTGATGTATCCCAAGTGCCTGGCATGTAGTGTGCGCTCAGTGTATCTTTGTTGCATGAATGAAATTAGCAAGTTAAGTCACGAGAGCCTGAGCTGATGGCAGAAAATGAAATAACCTTACACAGCCACCGATGTCATCCATTGGTAGCACACAGGGTGACATGAAGTCACTAGGTCTACGCTTTGTACATGAGAGTATGGATGTTGATGTTTGAAAGTAGAAGAGATTCTGTGATTCCTTCTGATCAGTGGTCCCCAACCTTTTTGGCACCAGGGACTGGTTTCATGGAAGACAGTTTTTCCATGGGGGAGGGGTGGGTAGTGATGGAGCTCAGCAGGTGATGCCAGCCATGGGCGCAGCTGTAAACATAGATGAAGCTTCCCTTGCTCACCTGCTGCTCACCTGCTGTGAGGCCAGGTTCCTGAGTTTTATGGAAGACAATTTTTCCATGGAAATAGGGGGACGGGGAGGGGTTGCTCAGCTCAGGCAGTGATGCACAGCCCGGTTCCTAACAAGCCACAGACCGGTACTGAGCTGCCGCCTGGAAGTTGGGGACCACAGCTTTAGATGATGTTGAATGAATTCAACCTCAAGTTCAGTGATAAGGGGAGAGCTTAGCTCCCTTACCTTGTGTTCACTGAAAGTAACAAACAATACATTGTTCTTGGGCCTTATCATACTCCCAGGCATTTATGAGATCATTACTGTATGCCGAGCAGGGTGCTGGGCATTTACTACGGGATTATGGCTCTGCCAGTAGCCTGGGGGAGTAATGACAACTGCCACCTCCCTCCCAGTCCGTTTCTGGAATAGACTGCATGGACATTATGATGGAGTCTGACAAGTAGATCACACATCTGGCTGAATCTTGTAGGCAGGTGAAGAAGTGACAGAGCGGAGCCGGCCTGCTCTTTCCCGCACACACGTTGTTTATGGTCTGTCCCTGCTGCCGCTCTGAGCCGGTAACTGCACCTGTGCTGGTGGCCTGAACACAGGCACCCCGGAGAACTTCAGAGAAACGATTTGCCTCCATTTGCTCGCGGCTGTCTCTCAGCCGCCCTTTTCTGTTTGGCTTTGGCGACTGATGGCTGTGGTGATTCACTCAAACAGGTGACCCAGCTAGATGAACCCTCAGGATTCTGTAGCTTAGGTCACAATGACCCTCTGGATAAAATCCAGAACACACAGAATCAGTCTTGGGGACTGGGGAAAATGATTTGGGGATGGAAGAGGGGAAGGGAGCTGTTCATGGAAGCAAACTGATATTCCTAGCACAAAACACTGTGGATGGGAAGTAGGGTGTTGGGCACACCCAGACCTCGGGGGCCCATGGGGACAGGGCAGCCAAGGGGACAAGGAGGTAGCACCACCAGTGAGATCTGGCAGTTGGCACAGCAGCTGAGGCACAGAAAATATGCCCAGCAAGGACAGTGGGAGGTAGGAGAGGACACACCCCATGTGGCAACTTGGCACATACACTGTCTACTCTCTGACCCCTGTACCCATGAGTCAAAGTTCCTCACATTATAGTCTTCAGACTGTTTGCAAAATACTACCTTGGAGACTGTGTTAAAGATGTAGAGTCCTGAGCTGTACGTTCTGATTTGGAATGGAGGATGACATAGAAATCCACACTTATATGTAGAGCCATTGTCTAGACTGTGGACTACTCTTTCTTCTAGGAGGGGACTCCAGATGGCTCTGGAGTCTCTCTGTGGCAGCTCCGACTGTCCCCACATCCCCACATTTGCAGCCCAACTGGCTGGCCCCAACCCACCTAACCTCGGGAAGTCTGAAATGAAATTCCTCCTCTAGTCCTCCACACACAGCTTCTCTCCTGACATCCTCCTTCCTCTTCCTGAGCAACCAGACTCTAAAATTCTGAAACATTCTTAACTCTTTCTTTTCTGCTTTTGCCTCACCAGTTCCCATGGAGGTAGCTTGTGTGGCATTCCTCCTTGTTTCCTGCAGCTGGGTTGAGAGCCACCCTCCCTCTGCTTCCTGGCTTGCGGACAGCTGCCTTCTTACCTTGCACCCCAGTGGCAACAGCGTGAGAGCTCTGGTCTCTTCCTCCTCTTATGAGGACCCTAATCCTGCAGCGCCCTATAGGATCTCATCTAATCCTAATCAACCTCACAAAGGCCCACCTCCCAATATTGTCACATTAGGGCTTCAACTTATGAATTTCAAGGGGCCACAACATTCAGCCCGTGTCACTGCCTTACCAGTTCCATCTGCCATTCCCACCCTGCATATGGCCTTTGTCAAACTGGACTAGCACGTCCCACAGCCCATTCTAATGTCTGGGCCTTTGTCCATGTTGTTGTACGGCTCCAACTACCTTCTTGGCCCATTCTTAACCTTTTGAAATCTTACCGATCATTTAAGTCCAGCTCAGATGCCTCTACCTCTAGACGCCACCCTCCTGGCCACCCAGCCAGAAGCAACATCCATCTCTTTGCTCCTACAATGCCTCTCTTACACCACCCTGGTGGTGTTTGTCACACACTGCCTTGGCATATCCTTACCAGCTACCTGTCTTCCCTTGCTTGACACAAAGTCCTTCAAAAACAGGGTCTTCCTTATTCATTGTTTTTATCCTTCAAAGCTGATCAAAGCTTGTATATGGTAGATGATTGGAAAACACACATTCAGGTTGAAAAAACAAAGAGACAAACTTTTATTATATTTTGTTAGACTGAATCACCCACATAAGGAATAATAATTTCTAACATTTATTGCTCACATACTCTGTCCCAGGAGCTGTTCTAAGTGCCTCCTAGGTACTGATTCACTTAGCTCATAGCAACACCAAAAGTCCAGAGCCATGTTAAACTGGGTGGGCCTGGAGGTCAGACTGGGTAGGCTGGTGTCTCCTTGGGCAAAGTGCTTAACCTGTGTCCCTCAGTTTTCTAATTTGTAAAATGGGATACTGCAAGAATTTATAAGTTATTAAATCCAAGACATCATCCGTTGTAAGGTGCACTATTACTTTATATACCACTAATAAAGAAAAATGCTTGCCAATGAAACTCTGAACATCACAGATTGTTAGATGTAGCCTAATTTCACAGGTGTTAAAATGTGGAATAACATACATTTTAGCATCAGTGAAATGTGACAAATGGTTTAAGTGAATGGTAATAGGGACTGAACTGTGACACCTCAAAGTTGAAGTGAAGCCCTAAGCCCCAAAACCCCAGAATGTAACTGTATTGGGAGACAGGGTTTTTAAAAAGCAATTAAGGTTAAATGAGGTCATATGGGTGGGCCCTATTCAATAGGACTCTTATCCTAAGAAGACAAAGGAATTAGGATACGGACACTTGTTCAGAGGGAAGACCACGTGAAGACACTGGGAGAAGGTGGCCATCGTCAAGCCAAGCAGATTGGCCTCAGAAGAAACCAACCCTGCCTACGCCTTGATCTCAGATTTCCAGCTTCCAGAAGTGCGAGGAAATAGATTTCTTTTGTGTAAGCCACCCAGTCTGTGGTTCTTTACCATGACAGGCCTAGAAAACTAACATAGATCTCTTAATAGCACTTTCTCAAACCACAGAGCAAGGAACTGAGATATGAGATAATCCCGTTTTAGCGAGATACTTGCCAACCCAACCTCAGCCGCCTGTTGTGTCCAAGTAGTTCAGTACCAAGTTAGACCTTCCCTTCCACTTGGTTCCTGAGCCATTTGTGGAAAAGTCAACTGTTCACATGGGACATTAAGAGTCATATGTGACTCTTATCACCATTAGCACTTGATCTCTTATTTACAAAAAAAGAAATTCCATGTTTGAGGGCATAAGGGAAATCGTGAGAGGCTTTGGGTGTCCACACACTGTTAGCAGAACTCTGATGACAGTCCACGGCCATGCTCGGCTCAGACCATCTTCAGCAAAGCAGGCAGTGGGTACTTGATATTAAAAGGCTTTGTAATAGCAGATTGTCTAGATTAATTGGCTCTCCAAATGGGACTAACACATCCACCCATCTTTTTTTTTCTTTCCTGGAGTGGTTTGACATTTGTGCATAGTATTAAGAAAGATCATAAAGAGTGAAATGCATCTGCTAAGAGGCTGCGGCTCGTGTTTGCTAATCTCCTGTATGGCGAAACTCTGGCACGCGGACAAACCCTCATTCACAGGGAAACAAAGCACTGGTTATGTGTGCTGAAATTCCTCAGAGAAGATGTCTCGCAGGCTGTCGGGGAGCGCATGAATGCTGGAAATACTTCACCAAGTGTTGCTCAACGTCCTGGGAAGACAGTCTGCTGGCATCCGAGGGCTGACCCTGGAGAGGAGTTGCTGTGCTCTGGGGCACGTGGGTCTGGTGAGGACAGAGGAACAAGGGTGGACGGGTGGGTGGAGGTGGGGTTGGATGTTTTCTCTGTAATCGTCCCCGGCCAGGCTGGAGCCAGTCCCCGCCTACCCACTTTGTGAGTCCATTGAGAGTATTTGAAGGCAGGCTTGTCACCATGGCTGCCATCTCCCCTGCTTGGGACCAGATTTTCCTGTTTTCTGAGTGCTTCCAAGTAAGCCTGAGTTCCTTGGATTTCCTCAGCTTGGACTTAAGAGAAGTCAGAGGGTGGAGGAATGGAGGAAAGGTCTTTGACAGACATCAGAGGCATGAAATGGTCAGGTGGGAATCTATGGGTGTAGGAGGGAAACTAAATCAGTTGTGGCTCCAGCTGTGAGGAGATAACGCCAACAGGTAAATGGGATTGAGTAAGTGGCCCAGAGGGCAGAGAGGAAGGGGACGGGAGGCAGAGGCAGTAAGGGGCAGACCAGTGGAAGTGAACATCATGAGAAGACCAAGAAGAAGGGCCGATCTGGAGCAGTGGTTCCTACTGTGGCCCCTGGCCTGGGGTCACCTGGGATAAAAATGTAAACTCTTCACCCCACCCCCAACCTACTGAGTCAGAAACTCTGGGGGCGGAGCCCAATTTGTACTTGAACAAGTTCTCCGGGCTATTCTGCTGAACACCAAAATTTAAGAGCCACTGGGTTAGAGAATCCTGTGGGAGACAATTACTAAGGAACTGCAAGAGAAGAATGATAAGCACTTCAGAAATGAGGAAGAGACAGACCTGGCGGCATCAGGGTTGCAGAGGGGACTAAAAAGTTGAAAGGAGTTCTGCTCCATAAGAAGACAAAGTGATGAAGGCTGCCAGGATCAAAGAACATGAGTCCAGTCTGTAGCCATGCAAGGCAGCCTGGATCCTGGTCAGCACGTGTCTACTACTGGTGACACGCAGAAGCCATAAGTTGCACCTCCACTAACCATGCTACAGACACGGATGCAAATTGCTCTCAGAAATTTGACAACAGGAAATCACATTCCTGAGACCTCCCTGCAGGTCCCGGCATGGCTCGTTTGTTCTCTTTTCACACCACTCTAGCCTGGTGCAGTGGGCTTAGGGTTGGCCCAAAAGATATGTTCACACCCTAATGCCCAAAATCTATGAATGTGACCTTATTTTAAAAAGGGTCTTTGCAGATGTAATTGAGTTAAGGATATCAAGATGTGATCGTCCTGGATTATCTGGGTGGACCTTAAATCCAATGACAACCATCCTCATAAGAGAGGAGACAGACACAGAGGACAAGGTGACATGAAGGCAGAGTCAGAGATGGGTGTCAGACTGCCACAACCAAGGAATGCCTGTAGCTACCAGATGCAGGAAGAGGCAGGGCAGAATTCTCCTTTGGAACCTTCAGAGGAGTCATGGCCCTGCTGACACCTTGATTTTGAACTTCTAACCTCCAGAACCACAAGAAAATAGGTTACTGGTGCTTTAAGCCACAACATTTGTGATAATTTATTACAGAAGAAACTAATACACTTGACTTAACAGAAAAAAATGTGAGATTTGGAAACAGACAGATCTGTGCCTTAAACTTTTTGAATTGTATTCCCTGCTTACGTATGAATATTCTAGGTCACAATAGTAGCCACCACCACCCCCCCCACCAGCTTGAATCGCTCATGATTTCAGCTATCTGTCCCCTATGATGGCTTTAGTTTGTGTCCCCTGGGTGAAATAACCTCTCGCATACTCTTCATCTTTGACATCCTAGTATTCTAGCAAGGGGGTGCGATGGTGGGTTATTAACTCAGATCTTTGGAGAATGTTTGGGGATGGTGCAATCTACCCATCCTTTGAATAACTTGGCTGATTATTCCTTCATCCTTGGAGGATGAAAGAAATCTCTTCCTGAGCTGGATCATGGTGCCCTTTTCAGAACTGTGCACTCCAGCGATGTATTTTTTTTAAATAAAGAAATAAAAAGGACTGTCTCCTGGCTATGTTTCCATTATTCCTTCTGGAGAGTGGAAGGGTGTGACTCTGGAATATTAGTATCAAGTGACTGCAGGTGAGAAGTGCTTTCCATGCAGAGCAGAAGCAATAAACACAGGCCTGTCTGTAGCGGGGATGCTGTATCATGCGGTCCACACTGCCACCCACGTGTGAGGCACCTGTGGTTCGGGGTTGCCCTCAAGATCTGCACCAGAAAAAAACAAAGAACTTGAAGTGAGCCTCTCTCCAAGGCTATGTGATTTTCAAGGAATCTCTGGCATTAGCTATTTCAGCAAAAAATTTTATATTATATGGATCAGTACTATCTCCAGCTAAGGGGATATATTTCCAGGGTACTAGAAATTACCCCAGTGAACACTTTGCTGCTAGTAAGTTCCCAAGCTGGGCTTCTGCGGCTGTACTGCATTTCCTACAGCTCTGCCTCCCTCTCTGATGAGTACCTGTAGGAGAGACTGAGGGTGTAAGGTGCTTTGCACGTAAATCCTCTGGCTTTGCAGCTGGGATGAGGAAAGACGGTTCCAACTAGGACAAGGTACATCTGGGAGAGATGATGTCTATCTTTGTCATCCTCCTTCTACCTCCCCCATCCCAGAAGCCCAGCTGCCATCTGGTTCTGCCTCTGTTGTGACACTTGGATTTCACACTTATGTCTTCTCCTCATCCATCTTCTCTAGCAAAGCACAGCTATCTCTGGCCTCGCTTCTTTAGAGTCTGGGTCTGTTGATGAACCGAAGTCCTAACAGTTACTAGCATCCAACTATCTCCAAGTGAGCCATTTGCACCATAGTGCCTTTTTCTAGGATGCCCAAAGGAATGAATTGAATGATGGGAACTTCAGACCCATGGAGGACCTATGGGGTGTGGAGAAGTGTCCCTTAGAGTCCCTTGAATCGCAGTACATTTGTAACCGCTGACGACACCTCTGGACTCAGCAGACCCTCAACCAATGTAAAGAGTAAGCTATTTATTTAGGTCAGCAGAGGTATTTTTGCCTAACCTCAGAAGTCTGTGCCAGAGCAAAGAATGTTGGCTCAACCTTCTCTGGAGGAACAGGCTGGACCGTGGGTGTGGGGAAGCTGAGAAACCAGGGTCCTGCCTCTGGGGCTAGCTTGGCCAAGGGCTGTGTCCTGGACATGCGACACTGAGCCCTTCCCTTAATTCTTCTGAGTTGCTTTCCTTACTTATAAAATTTAGTGGTAAATCAGGTGGAATTAGGTCAGTATCTGACCACAAAAATGATTTGAGCCAACAGCAAAAATCCTCTCTGGGCCTCACATCAGACGTCCCGAATGAGACTTTGCAAGGAGAAGCCCTATTTCAATAAGCACCTCTGGGATCCAGAGGTTGAGGTCAGTGTGGGACAAGTGTAGATGACTTCTCAAGGTCCTCCCAGCCTCGTGCTCCTGTGACATTCTGCAGACGGGCCATAGGGCAATGGTGACTGGCAGGGGCCCCGAGAGCCTGAGTTCAAATCCTGGCAGAGAGAGCTTGGCAAGTCATGCCACTTTATGCCTCATTCTTCTCATCTGTAGAATGGCCATAGTATTGACCATGTAGGCTTGTTGATGATTAAATGAAGTCAGGCATGTCAAGGGCACAGAACCAGGCCTGCCATACAAAAAGGGCTCCAAGACATATTTGCTGTGTTAAAACTACAGAGGTCAAAGGGAGATGGGCCTTGGCCGGAACCTTCAGAACTCAGCTCAGTGTTGTTTCTTGCAGCCTTCTCCGGAGCCCCAGCTGACCTGGCTCAGTCCCTTACTTCTGGCTTCTTTACCAACATTGGCTTCCTTGGGGCAAGTCATTGTTGTTATTGTTTATGTAGGTGCCCAAATCCCCACTAGATTCCAAGTGCCCTGAGGACAAGGTGTCTTTTCACTCAGAGCTGGCGCTGCACGGGAACTGACTGGGCCAGACTCACTCCTGGGCTCCCAGCACTCTCTGTCTCCCTGCATCCATCTGTGTCCCAGGTGGCCTCCCTGCGTCAGAACGTCACAGCATTCTACTGAGACACAGATGCTGGCCAGCAACGGCGAGGTGACATCTTCTCGCTTGTTTCCCTGGGGGAAGGTGCTGGCAGTGAGATTCCAAGGTCAGAGGAAGGGCAGTCACCCTTCATGGCCTCTGGGGCAAGCAGGAGTCCCAGAAGTGAAGGTGGGAGGTGGGAAGACCCAGCTCTAGGACCAGACTCTTCCTTCTCTAGGGCGACTGTCACCTTAGTCCCAGAGAGAGGGTCCATTTTCCCCCTCTGCCTCTGGTTGTGTGTCACTGGCTCAGCGTTGTGCCCCAGAGGAATCCAAGCCAGGTGGTCTGGTGGTTGACCCAACTTTTGGGGGCAAGTGGGCCAGGGGCCCTGTGTCCTCACTCAGGGGCACAAAGTGTCTGAGTCCCCAACCCTGTCCTGCCTTCAGCTTTCTTAGACCTTTGGACATTGAACTTCTCTGTGCCAGGCCAGTGAGGACGGCAATCTTTTAACAACCAGGCAGAAGTGGTGGTACCTCTTATGACCTAGCCTTGGCAATCATAAGTCTCATTACTACTATAGTCACAAGCCCACCCAGGTTCAAAGGGAGGGAACCCAGCTCCCCCACCCATGGGGGCATGTCAAAGTCACCTTGCCAGGAGAGTAGGTGGGATGGGGACACTGCTGCAGCCGATTCTGCCACATTCTCAGAAGAACCCAGCTCTACTCTTGGGTTCCCAGGCAAGCCTAGAGCTCTTTGGAGCTTCTGAGGGGTGCTGCTGCTGGTGGACACGGAAAGAGGATTCAGGCAAAGACACCTTGTCCTCAGGTCCCCACTGCTTTCCTGATTAGGACTTGCAGGTAAAGGAGCCCAGGGGTGAGGACAGGCACATTCAGAGGAAAGGTGTGAGCCTCCCAGCGTTTCATGACTAGGCTGGCCTGAGAGTGCGAGAGCATAGCATGAGAAGCGTGGCCTAGGGGTGACATCTGGAGGAAGACCAGGAGTGACACCAGAGGAGGCAGAGTCAGAGGGTGGCTGACAGGTACTTTCCTTCTCTTTATCTTCCCTCCTTGTCCCAGCTCTGGCCCTGTGGTTAAAAAACTAAAACAAAAAACCCAGGACAGATTGGAATAAGCAACCAACAAAGCAATGAGTATTTATTGAGTTCTCCTTATATGCCACGTTTGTATATCAAGTGCCATGTACATGCTAGTTATTTCATTTAACTCTCACAAACCCCTGAGACCTGGGCATTATCCATTTCAATTTGTAAATGAAGACAGTGAGACAGAGGGATTAAGTAACCTGCTCGTAAGTTATTTAAATAACAGCCAGCAAGGGATGCAGGTTGGACTCAAACGCTGTCTGTCGGATTCCACCATAGACACGCTGCGCTACGTCGCATTTCCTCTCACTGGGGGGAGGGAGGTTGGTACCAGGACAGATTAATGGGAGGAATTAAGGGATATGGAAACAGATCTGCCAGATTTCCCTCCTGTATTTTTTTAGCAGTTGTTCATACTTAAAAGATAAGCGAGTTCATACTTAAGAGACAAGAGACAATCAGGAGAGGCTGCCTGATTCTGGTGATAAGCATGAACCTGAGTAGGAGATGGTCTTGCAGAGAAAACGGGGCAACAGGTGTGCTTGTGTTCAATAAGAAGGAACAGATCAAGGCCAAGGACTCTGGTCTCTCTTCCCAGGGAGCATTGACCCTCAATGGCCTGGAGATCACAGCACACTGGGTAGATGTTTTCTCTCTGCTGATCTTAATTTTGCGATTTCCTAGGCAAACAGGTTGCATTTATTATAAAATAATTTCCTGGGAGAGGGTAGCCTACAGTAGATCATGAAGAGAAACAGGAATTAGGAGCTCTCCTTTTGGCTTTGTCATTTCTAGTTGGTAGTCTAGGCAAATCGTTGCTTCTCTTCCCTCCTGGGAACTAGAGGATCTCCAGGCTTCCCTCCTGCTCCTATTCCAGTCTGTGCCTGGTATGCAGTATGTGCCGAAACACCCTGAACTTGAATTTCTAGTTGCTCCCTGGCAAAGTAAAGGCTTTGTTTCCTAAGAGGCCAAGCAATCCCCAGCCCGGGGGAGTTGCAACACTGCTCAATTGTATCTCAGCCTGCAGTGTGGGTTTGTCCTCAGGCAATGAGCACCTTCTGTGGGGCAGGTCACACCAGAGCTCTGACAGCCTTTTTTTAGGCCTCTCATGTCACTGTGACCTCACTAAGTCACCTTTATGTAACTTCTCATTGCCAAGTCACCCTGCAGGGCTGCATTAGGACACTCTTTCTTTGATTTTCCCTCTGTTCCAGTGCCACCATGGACATGCTCCCAGTGAATCATGGGACCAGGCCCACCAGGGAGTTCTGGATGTCATGGGGAGACCCTGGCAGGGGCGGAAGGACATCCATGCCATCTCATGCACTCAGGGGTCAGTCAGGCTGCTGTGTCCCCTGCGCCTGGGCTCCTCTCAAACTCTCCCCCTCGTGACCCACTCCTTCTCCCACTCCCAGATCCCCCACCACGAGGTCCCCATCGTGGCCCTGGGGGGTGCTGCTCTGCATGGAGTGTGTGGCTGTGGACTCCATTGTCCTGTCCTTTGGGAGCTTGTCTTCCCTGCTAGGCCTCCCCTTCTCCCTCTCTCCAGTCTGCTCAGCCTCTGGGGGTTGAGGAGGGTGGAGGAGTCGGGGTGCGGCAAACAGCAGGTGAGTCATCCCCCCAGGTTGACATTGCGGGAAAAGAATGAGTGCATGTGTCTGTTAGGAAAAAATGTCATTCAAGCTCAGAGCACAGCTGAATCAAACATTAGTCATGGAGCCAGGGGAGGAGGAGGCCCTCTCTGAGCGGGGCTGTGTGTGTGTAGCGGTACTGAGGGTATTTTGTCAGGGAGAACAGGTCTGAGACAGCAATGAGACCTACCACCTCATGGGGTGGTATGAATGGATCATTTACATTCATGAGATCATCAACAGGCCTCATCAAAGGCCAACTATATGGGAGATCCTGTGCTTACCCCATGGGGGATTTTTTAAAAAATTTTTTTTGTAGAGATAGGGTGTCACTATGTTGTCCAGGCTGGTCTCCAACTCCTGGCCTCAAGTGCTCCTCCTGCCTTGGCCTCCCAAAGCACTGGGATTACAGATGTGAGCCACCATACCCTGCTCCCCACAGTTGATTTACAGTACTCTTGCCTTTGAAAAGGATTCATGGGAAGAGACTGAAATTTGAACTGGGGGCAGTGGTATTAGACTTCGTGGTGGTGGGAGCATCTCCTTTTCTGGAATCTTTTAAAAACATAGTATAGGTTCCCCAGGTCTAAAATAGTCAACGACCAATCTGAAGGTGAGGGTGGCACCAATTTATCCAGTATAGCCCTAAAGACGTTTCTGTCACAGGTGCCATCCTTCCCCAGGCTCTGAGGTCGCAGACCTCAGATGTCACAGACTCAATGTCACGAGTCTGCAGTCACCTTGGATTCAGTAAATTCACTGAGCATCCTTTTATTCTTTCCCTAAAATCAATCTCCCCCCCCCATTTCCACTGCTCTTTTTTCAACCTTCTTTTCTTCCACATCCTACTGCCACCAAACAGCTTTGGGTCTTCATAATATCACGCATGAGCTCCAAGCTGTCGATTAGCAGCTGGTATATCTCTCCCCTCAAACCTCCCTGAGTCATGCTAGGATGACAAGGTGATGGATTGAGTGTTAAGAACTGGTGAAGCAGCTCCCTAGGGATTTTCACATGCTGCTGAGGCTCCTACCTGTGAACCAAAATGCCACTTCCTCTTCCTGGGTTCATGGCTATCCTCCATTTCCTGGTGTCCAAGATACTTAGATGTAGTAGATAACTCAGTTCCAGGCAGTGGAATGTGAGTAAAATGACCAATACTTAAAGAAGAACGCTGGCTATATGCAGACAACAGCGAGGCTTAGGAGATGGAAGCACTGGAAACGAAGGTGCCTGGGATCCTGAATTCTGGGAGGAGGAAAGCTACTCATGGATAAGATTGAACTTCTAGCTCCATCAACATTGTGCTTGAAAATATCTGAGTCTATTTATTATCACAGCCTAGCCTAGCGCAGCAAAACCCATTTCAAATCTAATTCCCCTATCTGAATCTTAAGGTTTTCCGTAAGTCGCTCCTTCCCCTGACTTCTTTCCCTCTTGGGCCCTCTCCATCCGGGTCATCTGCCCTTTCTATCCGGGTCATCCACCCTCTTCATCCGGGTCATGCCTCCTCTCCATCCGGGTCATTCCAGCCCCTCCGCGGGCCTGAGCATGCTCAGTCCTCCTTCCTGCTCAAGCCTGCTGTTTCCCTGCGCCTTTTGCTCCTTTTCTGTGCTGATCTCAATCTCCAGGCTTTCCAGGGAAAGCCTCAGACAATTCCATCACATATTCTTCTCTGTCTTCCCTGAATTAATGGGTCAGTAATCATTTCATTTGTGCTGGTCTTCACTCCTTAAGGGCAAGAACTGTCTTTGTGTATACTCCTCAATGCTTGGCATAGAGTGAGAGCTAAATACATTTTTTGTGTGTGAACTGGTTGTAGTTTTGGGTCCTCAGATCTTATTCCTTGACGTGAATAACATGAAGTGCGTTCTCTAATAAATGCTTTGTTCATTCAACAAAAGATTTACTGAGTGTCATTGTTATAATGAGCTATCCTAAAAGCTACAGGGAACACATGAAGAAGTAATTCACCTTTGGCATAGACTTGAGCATTTGCTTTGTCCCTGTCCTGGTTGGTTGCTAAAGTTGCTAATGTATTTTCACTTTCCCCTTAAATCTTTTGTTCTCTGTCAACATTGTACCCAACACTGGACAGGGAGACTGAATGTACCCAGGGGAATAGAGGGCAGGACCCCTAGAACAAAGGGTCACTGCTTTCCCACTTGAGTTTGAGTCTCAAAGTTGACTTTTTTTTTTTTTTTTTGGTCTATTTACAGGGCAAAAGTCTTGAAAGTCAGGCTTTATGCAGAGAGAGGAAATTTCTCTAGATCTCAAATATTTCCCTTTAGCGTGTTAAAAACCCAGGCTGTTGTGTGTCTGTCTATCAAAGAGTAGTGGAGACAACAGTCTGGAAGGGCATGAAGGTAGGGCAGAGGAAATCCTTGCCAAAGAGGACGATAAAGTGAAACGTCAACACTGGCTCTCTGGAATGTGTGGAAGATTGTGGATCTGATGTCAGCATTCCTGGGGTCCCCCCTCCTGGAGAGGAGAAATGCCAGGTTGAGAGGGAGAACTTGATGATGGGACTTTTGCTCTACTCTTTTTTGGGACTCTTTTGGGGGAGACCACCTTGAAGGGTGCACCCCCCACTGTCATGGAGTTGCTGGAAATCAGCTCCACCAGGGCAGAGATAGTTGTTTTTTTCTGAGCACCTACAACAGTGGCTGGGACATAGTATGTGCCCATTAAATATTTTGGGGGTAACTACATCTGAGTAAAATTGATGGGATGCTGCCTTGGGCAAAGTTTCCCCGGTGTGGCTTGGAAGGCACCCAAGAGTCCCTATGTGAGGGGACATGGATGAGCCGGGAAGGGTGGGTGGGTGAGCTGAGGCCAGGTGTTACCACAGTGGAGGCTTCGAGGAGGACCCTTGGGGTTGGGAGATGCTGGTATTCTTGGAGTGTCACAAGGGAACACTGAGTCAGCCTGGGGATCACTGGACCTGGCTGGCCAAGAGCCGTCACTACCTCCTGCCCCAAGATCAGTAGGTTCACGCAGACAGAAGGTGAGGGCACCATGCCCTGATGTTTGCCACAGGACACAGAGGCGCACAGAGGCACACAGGGCCAGGAGGCCACTCTGCAGCCTCAAGGACACCACAAACTCCCCCAATTACTACCCAAAGACTGCCTTGGAGAGGAGGATGGAGCAGAGCAGAACTCGGAGCATTTCCTTAAAAAAGACTATCTTAAACTGAAAAGAAATTATTGGAGTAGGAAGAGACTCAGAGATGGCTAAGTAGCATGTTTGAGTTTCCTTTCTGCTATTTAAATCGGAGCTGGTATTGGCACCAACTTCGTAGGGTTGCTGTGAGGTTGGAATGAATACATAAAGCATTTAGAATCTCCCCCAAAAGGTCATAATCAGTGTGGTTGGGACTGTTGTTGGTCTTGTTCCCCAGACGCGTGAGGGATCCTGGGAAGACTAGGTCAGTTATGAAAAAGAAGATGTTACATTTATTCTCACACACATCTGAGTGGAGTGTGAAAAAACTTTGATACCATAACACTTAAGACAACACTAGTGGAGTAGGGATGTGTGGTGGACAAAAGCACTTTCAGAAATTGTCCCCACAAATCTTCACAACAATGTCTCAAAAAAGGAGATAATTTCTACCCTTATTTTATAGATCTAGAAACTCAAGCTCATAGAGTTGGATGTGCTCGACCATGTTCATACTTCTAGCCAGTGATGAAGCCAGCTCTGAAATCCAACTCTGGACTCCAAATCCCCTTGTCTTTCAATGCAATCACCCCTATAGATGGCCCAACTCCACCAGTGGATCAGGACTCAACACCTACTTCTAAGGTCACAAGACTGAGCCTACAAGGAGGTTTTGGTTTAGTTGACCAGGGTTCTGAGAAAACAGGGATTACAGAGGGTCCCAAACCTGTGGTGGGGAAAGAACAGACTCCATGGATGGCTTAATAAGTGGTGGGTTCATTGATGGATCAATCATACCTGTGCAAAATACATTTCAGTGATCCTGAGGTCTTAACAAGTATTCCCACTGGCATCATGTGGCAATGAGCCATCTGCCATCTTATAGACAACAGAGAGGTCTGAAGGCCTTCCCTGGTCACACAGAATCAGAGGCAACTTGAAAAAATGAGGAATGCCGGCCACTGTAATGTGGAACTGGCTAGTGGGGGTGGCCAAGACCAAGGAAAAGGGCTATGAGGGCAGTGTTTCAGACACATAAAGAAGGACCTTCGCTTCTGTCTCAGTGAAGATCCTTTTGGTGGTAAACAACAGAAGCCCAGTTCAAATTCACTTCGACACTAACCAGGGCTTATTTGTCATACAGATTAAGGGTGTCTCACTGAATCCAGGCCAAAGCATGACCTGGAACCAGGACTGGAAACTCACAGGGCGCTGTCCCTGCCGCCTCCTGCTGCACGCTGGCCCCTTCTTCTCTCTTTGTGGGCCGTCTGGCCTCCTTCTCCGGCTTCCAGGTTCCTGCGGCTCCAGAGCTTTCTTCCACTCAGTCTGGTCACCAGCAGAGGCCAAGGCTAAGTTCTCTTGTTTGAAATTCCAGATTTGCAGCAGAAGGAGTTTGCTTGGCCTGGTTCAGGAGCCCCCACACACTCCGTGGTTGGGTTGACCTGCCACTGTCCTTCTGATGTGTCACAGGGGCCTTCACGGGGCCTGCCCTTCAGACAAAGCAGAAAAATGATCACATGCAGGAAGGACCTTTGGGCTAAAATACAGGAAAAAACTGTTTGCATAGAGGAGGGTTAGTTTATTCTGCATTATATTTTTTATTTCAAAAGGAGTAAGTTTTTTTGTCTCTTTTGGTCTTGTTCTTGTGATCCACCCTGAGAGCTGCTGTCACTCCAGGCATGGAGGTGGCTGCTTTATGTAAAGAGCAAAAGTCATTTTTTTGATGGAACCACCTACCCAGGGCTTCAAAGTGTCCAACCTCCTCCCTGGGTCAAAGCAGCCAGTCCCCGGCATTTTGTAGGGGAGACTTTGCCACGGAGAATAGGGACGAGGGCAGCAAGTGACAGGGTCCTTCTGCCTTTGGACACATTCAGAACCTATGATTTATGTCCTTTGCCTCCTCTCACCTCCATTATGGCCACTCAGAGGAGGGTAGGCCTGCTGGTCCCAGGGATTCTCACTCTGGAGCTCAACTGCTGAGGAAACCACATTGTGAGGGTGTGGCCCAACTTCGTGGGACGCCTTGGCTGTTTGGGGGTTTATTTTCCATGTGTGCCTGGTTTCTAATATGATAGAAAAATTAGAGGGCTTGTGTCCCTTCGAACACAACCTGCCTCCAACATTTAACTTAGGGAAGAAGGAAACAGTAATGGTAACTATAATGGATTCTCGTTTCCCGGGAAGTTATAAGCTTTAGGATTTATGGATGGTGCTGGGAAGCTTAAATTGCCTTTTCCTGAAAGGAGCACAAGCCAGATGTCTCTCAGGTGAGACAAGCCTACAGTGAGTGTTAGCGACGTTCAGTGATGTCTTTGACTCATGCCCTGCAAGTCGTCCCCTCCCAGGATAGCAGGGATCCTGGGGGGCTCATAGCTTTTCCCGAGAGCATGTTACAATGTGACTCCATCGTCTTTGTGACTTCATCGTCTCTGCTCCTTTGCACCCCAGTTAACATGTTGAGTGGGGTCTCCCCTCCTGCCGCTCACCCGTGAGACCATCCTCCTTTGCACTGGTGCTGTCCTTCTGACCAGGTTCCAGCCCTTTCTCTACTGCATCAGCTATAGCACAGGAATGTCACCGCAGGGAGCATTCTCCCTCAATGGGCTAAAATTCTGTTATTAGGACCCAAAATGGGACATTGGTATCTACCATTTGATTCAGCACCCCTGTTGATTCTCCCCTTTGACTGACCTCAGTCTTTGAGTTAATAATATCTTCCCTTATAAGAAAAAGTTACTTAGAAGATGGGGCTGATATTTTCCATCCCTTGCTGGAGTTTCACATCATCACATAGAGGGCCATGTGACTGTGACTGTTCTTCTGAGTACATTTTGGTTTTGCCATCCTGAAGAAGTCCCAAGGCATGGTGCAGCCGTTGCCTGACCCAAAGCATGCACTTTTTCCATTCAGCTGTTTATTTCTGGTGTCAATATGGTAGACAGAATCCGCCCCAGAGACTTTCTGGGGCTAGAGGGAAACATAAAGGTAGGATTTGGGATTGTTCCACTGCCTCAAATCGCAGATGATTTGCTCTGCCCACAGTGTCTTGGTCACAGTCTTTGTGGTAGTGTTAGGTAGCAATGGAAGAGGCCACAGGCATATTCTAATCTTCTTTTATTATTGTAGAAATTACCGCAGGCTGGTACCACCCTAACTGATGCAGTTTGAAATTCTAGGACCTCCAAAGGAGTGAATTACACATACACGCAGAACCACAGTGGTCTGGATTCACTCAAGAATCTCCATGTCTACAAAATAAGGACACAACAAGGGGGGGAGGGGCAAGTCAACAAACATCTCTGTGCCTAGCACTGGGCTTGGAGTTTTATGTATATTACTGAATTGTATTCACCTTTCTTGTGAAATGGATTTTCTGATCTCCACAGTAGAGCCGAAGACCTCTGGGCTCACACTTTGGCAATGTGGCCAGAGTTTTCTGGCACCCAAGACAATCAGAGGTGTGAAATTTGTTCACCAAGGTTTGGTAATGCTCTAGAGCCCTAGGGATGATGGGGTAGCCTCAGTTCAAATTGTGAAATGAGTGGAGTTTGTATCTGAATCCTTATAGCTACCTTCTCCCCACTCCCGAGACTGAGCTCAAGTGCATTTGCTGAACTTTTCTGCCCCTCCTCTCACCCCCAGGGCTGCTGCCAGCTCGTCTCTGAAAGCCAAAAGGGCTAAAGGTGTTATCTTTTCTGGAGAGTGCTCAAAGAACAAAAAGTGTCAATACTCCAGGCATTCCAGACTCTGAGAGAGGCAGTGTGTCTACCTGCCCCTTAAATCACGTTATCAGCCCTGTCCCTTCTCCAAAAGGCAAAAAGAAACTCTCTGGAGCACTAGGGATATTGGGGCTCTACTTCTGTCCTTGAACGACCCTGGTTCTCTGCTGAAGTTTGAGTCATTTGGATCAGCCTTTCTGCCCCACGGGATTTGTTCACTGCATGGAAGGAGGCTTTTCAGCTTCTTGTGCACAGAGCCACTGTGTTGTCTCTGCCATCACACCCAGTCAGTTCATTGCAGCCATGACAAATCATGTCACAGGACCAGTGAAGGTGAGAAGTGTGTCCATCCAAATCAGAAGCAAAACAATGTCCCCGGCACCCCAACTTTATCTGACATTGTTTTTAAAGTGTTAGTCAATACTCTTAGACAGAAGAATGAAGAAATGTAACATAAATATTCTAACAGAAGGAGGAAACTCATTGACATGCTCAAGAAAATAAAATCATTGGAAATACTGAATTCAATAAGATTGTTAGATTTTTTTAATGCAAAATCAGTCTTCTTAGACACCAATAATAACCAGTTAGAAAAAAAGAATGTAATAAAACATTTCATTCACAAAAGCAACCACAACAATAAAATCAAACAAGGTAAAATAAAAAATAAAATACCTAGGGTAAACTTTAAAAGTGTATGCATAATAAATGAACAGAATAGTAAAACCCAAACAAGATCTCTGAAAATAGATACTTCAGATATCTCATCATCTATTCAGGCCTTATCAGATACCAACTTAACATTGCTTGATTTCCAAATATTTTGGGATTTCCAAGATACCTTTTCAATCCTAGTTTCTAGTTGAATTCCACTGTAGTGGAATTGTATCATTTGTATAATTTCAATTCTTTTAAATTTGTTAAGGACCATATTATTTCATGGTCCAAAAGAGGCTAATATAAAACTGCTATATACCTTTGAAAATTAGGTATATGCTGCTCTAGTTGGATGGAATATTTTGTTAATGTTAATTAGATCCAAGTGTTCAAATTTATCATTCCCTCCTTTGGTGATTTTCTATTTATTCTATCAATTATTGAGGGAGAAATGTTGAAATCTCCAACTATAATTGTGGACTTAATTTATCCTCTCAACTCTATCACTTTCAAATTATACAGATATAAAATGTATTTTGAAGCTCTGTTGTTTGGTGCATTTATCAAGAAGATATAACAATTCTAAGTGTAAATGTTCCTAACAGCAGGGCTTCAAAATATATGTTACATCTTCTTAGTGCATTGATCACCTTATCATATCTTTATCTCTAGTAATATTCTCTGTTCTGCAGTATATTTTATGATACTAATATAACTAATTCAGATTTCTTTTGATTAATGTATACATGGTATATCCTTTTCATCCTTTTACTTTTAACCTATCTATGTCTTTATGTTTAAAGTTGGTTTGGGCCTTGGTATTCTCATCAATCTCTTTTAATTGGCATGTTTGGACTATTTATAACAAATGTAGTTAGTGACAGGGTTGAATTTAAATTTACCATCTTATTGCTTGTTTTCTATTTGTTCTTCTGTTATTCATTACTTTATTCTTGTTTTTCTGCCTTCTTTTACATTAACTGGGCATTTTTATGAATATATTTTATCCTAATAACGAGCTTATCAGTTATACAGCTCTAAAAATTTTTTGGTGGTTGCACTAGGGATTATAATGCACAAACATGTTTTATCACGGTCCAACTTCAAAGAATATGGTACCATCTCTTGTATTCTGCAAGAACCTGACAACAGTTTACTTCCAATTCATTCTTTCCATTCTTCCTGCCATTTTTGTCACACATTATACTTTTACATGTGTTATATATCCCCCAACATATTGTTTCTTTTTTGCTATTGCCAGTGAGTTCTCCTTTAGAGAAATTAAAAATAAAGAAATACATTTTATATTTACTTCCATTTTTACCATTTCCAGAACTCTTTAGTTCTTGATGTAGATCCAAGTTTCTACTTGATATTATGCTCCTTCTATCTGAAGAACTTCCTTTTATATTTCTTGTAATGCAGGACTGCTGGCAATGAATAACCTCAGTATTTTTTGTCTTTATTTTGCCTTCATTTTTGAAAGATATTTTTGCTAAGTATAAAATTCTGGGTTAAGAATTTTTGTTTTTCAATTTGGTATTTGAAAATGTTCCTCCATTGTCTTTTGGCTTGCATAGTTTCCTATGAGAAGTCTTCAGTAAATCTTATCTTTGTTCCTCTCTACATAACATGTCTTTTTTTCTGTCTTCATAGTTTCCTCTTTCTTTTATTTAAATTGATATTGTGTCAACTAGCTTGCAATTTTATAATAAAATAAAGCTTGCTCCTTGCTTTCTTTCACACATTAAGACAAATTCTAAGTGGATCAAAGATTTAAATAAAGAAAAGACACAAAACAGTAAAAAATACTAGGAGGAAATATTAATGAATTTCTTTTAAAACTTGGGGTGATAAAAATCTTTAAAGCATGATATCAAATTCAGAAATCATAAATATTAAAAATGTTTTTAACACATTAGGATTTAAACTTCTGTGGAGCAATATCAAAACAAAAGGCCCTAAACAAGATTGAAATATAATGACAACAGCAGAGAACTTTTGCTACTTATATGCTAATCAGAAGGTTTATTTCTGTAGTAAAGGATTCTAAAATATCAACAAGGAGAAGATGGACAGAATATATGCAGAAACAATCCTAGAAATAAAAAGAAAGCAAACAAACCTTTCATAACTTGTTTTTACTGTACAGTAAAAACAGTGATGCTAATAAAATAGGAGATATTATTTTTTAAACCTATCAGATTGGCAAAGATTAAAGCAACAACACAGCAATATTCAATGTTGAAGAGGGATTAGATAAACAGGGACTCTCCGGCACCTTTTGTGAGTTTTTAAACTGATAAAAATCTTCCTGAAGAGCCACTGGCAAAAGGCATACAAATTTAACATCTTGCCTACCTCCCTTTGATCTACATGTTGAGAAGCAAAACAGAGTGGTAGTTAAGCACATGGGATCAATTCTGCCACAGATTTGCTATATGATACCAGGTAATTTATTTACATATTCTGTTTCAGTTTTATTGCCTGTCAATTGAGGTTATTAAATACCTGTATCAGTGGGTTATTATGGGGATTTAATGAATTAGTAAATATAAAGCAATCAAAAATGGTGAATGGCTCATGGTGAGCCTGCACCAACCAATATGAGTGTTTGCTCCTAATGGATCAGTAATGGTCTTCATGAAAATCCTCTTTGAAATCCTTAGGCCATCCGAACAAAAAAATCATCTTGTAAGGAAAATTTTTTTTTCTTCTCACCACCAGGTGATCACCTAAATTAATTGAACCTGTAGTTCCTAAATTATACTATGATCCTCTTGGTACTATGATCCTCTATGGTACTATGATCCTCTTAGAATTTGAATTTTTTTATTTATTTATAGACAGTGTCTCACTCTGTCACCTGGGCTACAGTGCCGTGGCATCAGCCTAACTCACACCAACCTCAAACTCTTGGGCTCAAGTGATCCTCCTGCCTTAGCCTCCCAGAATGCTAGGATTACAGTCGTGAGCCACCGCACCCAGCCTATTACATTTCACCTTCACTAACATAAAGTCAGGGAATTAGAACCTTGAACAGCCTAAGTATTCAAAAAAGTTAGTTGATCTGGAAAGATAATTCTCACCCAGAGGCTGGCTGGATCTGTGTGATGGGATTCTCTGTCCCTCTACCCCATCCCTCACTTTTCATTTACATATCCAAAATTACAAAATATGAATACATTCTCAAGGTACAAACTTTCAACAATATGGGAAAAAATTACATAGCTTAAAAAGCAGATGTTCTTTTTCATTCTCTCTTTTGCTCACCCCGCCAAATCCTGTCCTCCTTCCCAGAGATAACCATCGTTTTCAGTTTCATTTGTGTCCTTCCATACTTTTAAGAACATATTCTCACATGTAGACAGACATAGTTTTATTTGTGTGTATTCTTTAAATGAAGTGAGATGGATCCATATATATTATTCTGTAATATGCTTTCTACTTTTAACAACACACGTTGAAGTTCTTTCTGTGTCAGTACGTGGAACTCTTTCTTGTTCTTTTCTGCCGCTGCGTGGTCATCTGTAATATGCACGTGCTACCAAGTATGGGTGTGTTCTGGCTTGTTTTATCATCCCTGCATGATGGGCATTTCATCTGCATCCAGTCTTTTGCTGTCACAAACCATAGTGCTTCAATGAACACCTTGTCTGGTTCCTTTTTTAAATATTGTGCATATTCTCTGGATAAATGTTTTGAAGTGGAATTGCCAGATGAAACAATGTATTCGTTTTGAATATTGATAGTTTCTGCCAAACCGTCCTTAACAAGGGTGAGACTGATTTACTTCTTCACTAATCTTAGATGAGAATACCATTTCTTTTCTCTTTTGACAACACTGAATTATTTGACTAATCTAATGTTTTGCTGGGTTGACAAGAAGAGGAATATATCTTTATATTGTTTTCATTTGCATTTCTCTGATAACTCACAAGATTGATCACCTTTACCTTTGTTTATTAGACATTTCTTCTGGGAAATTCATGTTCATCTCTTTGTCCATTTTCTTCTTGGGTTGTTTATTTAAAAGTTAATGATTTATCAGATTTTTAACAATATATATTCTGTTATTGAGACCTTCTTATTTAACACCTTCTCTTTCTCAAGATCATGAAAATAAGTCTCTATGTGTTCTTCTAATGGTTTGAATAGTTTTGCTTTTTATATTTAGGACTATAATGCATCTATTATTTCTTTGTGTTTATGGTGTGAGATAAAGATTTAACTTTAAAAAAATCCCAAATGAATAGCCAGTAGTTCTAACACCATTAATTGAAGACATTTCACATATGGAATACCACCTTTGTCAAGTACAAATTGATGGCATGATTTTTACATGAATTTATTATCCATGTCTTCTGAATTATTTTTTAAAAGCAGAAATTATTTTTTATATTGGAAAAGGCAGTTATTTTCCATTTGAATACATATTATAAGATAATACTTAACATTAGACAAAATTATCAATGATATATTAATTGAAAATTTTAAGTGATAACATTTTATATATAATTTAGTCTCAATTATATAAATATATCTATGTATGCATAGATGCAAAGAAGAAAAATGAGTAAAATGCTAACAACTATATCTTGGTGTTACAAAATTAAGGATGATTTTTATTTTTCTTGGTGCCTTTTCTGAAATTTAAACAGTAAATTAAATGTCAACTTTACTATAAGAGAAGAAGCTAAGTTACTTCAGAAATACTTAGCAATGCACAATAAGGTTTTCTCATTCCTCAAAATCAAGCACATAGAAATTTTTCCTCTGATAGCAGTGGCTAAACAGCCAGTAGAAAATTAAAATGTTGGTTTTACAGTTTAATTTTTCTTATGCTAGTATTTGCTTTGTCTCTAGGCTCATGCACCTGTGCTAACTTGTAAGTTTGCTTCACCTTTAATTATAGTATTCCTTGAACCCTCAAAATGTATTTGTCACCCAAGTGTACCTAGAGTGGGGCTTCTTTTGCTTTCACATTCAACGTGTTTTCTTTCCTAAGCCAGGTATACAGTGAAGCCACACTTTCCCCTAAACCGTGCTGCATTTCTTGTTAGGTGGTGTGAAAGAGGCTGAGAAATCCTGAAAGAATTACAGCCCAGGAGTCCTAGCTTTGCGTTAGGGACAAATATCTCAGTGGCCAATCAGAACTTTTGTGGGTTCAACAGCTCGTGGGAAAACAGCATTTTCAACTTCTGCTAATGTGTAATCAGCAGACAAGGAGAAGACCTGTGTCTTAGAGAGCCGGACAACACTGCAATGGTTGCAGCAAGTCAAACAGGAGGCATTCCGTGAGGGTGAGGGTTCCCACCCCTGTTGAAAGGGAGGCTCAGGCTGCAGGGGGTGATGACCTCCACTTGTTGCTCCAGCTGCAGAACTTTCTCACAGTGGGCAGGGCAAGTGGTCGGAGGAGGAAGGGCGAGGCACGGTGACTCTTGGGCAGCTCCGCCACACGCCAGCTCCACGCTTGCGCTTTGTTCTCTGAGCGTGCACATGGGACCAAAGATGAGGCTGCAGCAATTGTCTTCAAGATGGCACAAGCAAATCCTTTGAGAAATTACTGAGGTGGCTCTTACGTTTTTTATAGGAGGTGGGTTTGTCAGTAGCCAGTCCCTTTCTTGCTGAATCAGGCAGCCCATTCCTCTCCTTGGCTTGTGTTTGACAAAGGAGGTGGAGAATTTAGAGTTCACGCCTAAAGACCTTGTTAAGGTCTATGTTGGCCAGAGGCACGAGTGGCGACTTCAGCAGATCCCACAATGCTCAAAATATTGTTCCAGGAGGCCTGAAAGCTTCTCTTTTTTCTCTCTGGTATTATAACATCCTTCAACCTTAATGCCTTTCTCTGGCCAGTCTTTCCCATCAAAGCCTCCAGCTGCCTCCAATTTCACTTCTACTCTTAGGGCTTAGTTCTGCTTCTTGTCTACTTTGCAAGGGTTGAGTCTCAGACACCCAGGGTTGTCTTCTTGTTGAACCATATGAGGAATGGTTTTAATGTTGTGTGCTCAGATTTCATGGTGTTACAAGAAGGTGGAGGAATCTATCAAGCAAGAGAAGAAAGGCAAAAGAGCTAAGAGGCACTCTGAGCATCTATTATGTCTCAGGTACTGTGCTAAGTGCTTCACATCATCTCATCTGATTCCTCTAAATAACCTTGTAAATAAAATGTCATCATTTCCACTTTTCATGTGAGTGTAGGGGTGAAGGGAAACTTCCCCTTTCTCCCTCCCCAGGAAGTTCACTGAAAGATCAACTCACAATTAAGGCAGATTAATAAGAGAAAGAGGTTTATTTACCATGCACACAGGGAGAATCACAGAGTGATTACCCAATATCCCAATGGGATCCAGAAATGTATACACCCTCCTTTTAGAGGGGAAGGGGTGGGGGATGAGGAATGTAGGTAATTCTGTTCAGGGGCAATAAATGGGTGCTAGGGAGGATGAATGCATGGGGGCAACAGGTCGACTTGTAAGTTAACCTGAGAGACAGATATATGTTTAAAATAATTTGGGCCAGGTCATCCTCAATCATCTTTCCTGCAATATATTGAGATAACAGGGAGGAGAAAGGAAGTTGATTGTTCTTTTGATGGGTCCATCTGGTCTGTGCAGATAGAGGGAAAGCCCCTTCCCAGGACCTGTTGATCTCTAAGAGCCTTCAAAATATTCTTTATACCAAGGAGTCATATTTTGGGGTAAAATTTCCTGAGCTCCTTCATGAGCAAACTGAGATTCACTGAAGTTAAAGTAACTTCCTCTGGGCTACACAGCAAGTATGTGGCAGAGCGAGAATTTGCACCAAGGTCTATCTGGAGCCGAAGTTCACAATCTCCTCCTCTTTACCAGGTAGGCTCTAGGGAGGCAGATGGCAAGCCTGAGGGTCTGACACCTGGACCACATTGATTCAAATGTAATCTACTTGCACCACCACCACCCTGCCTTCTGTGCCTTCTTCCAGAACTCAGGGACATGAGCCAGTGGCTGGCGCAGGTGTCAAATGAAGCTACAGCCCTACCGCCATCACCTGGAAGGGATGGGTCCAGGATATTGGCATACTTATTCACTTGTCCTGACTCAGCTTTTGAGGGATCCTGTACCTGTTCTTCAGTCTTCCTGGTTTTTAATTATGGTCTCAATTCAAGAGGTAGATATGAGATAAATCAGCAATCAGTTAAAGGAAATAGCATGCATTTACCTGTAACAGTTTCTTCAAGCTTAATACTCACTGCCAGTACTCACTGAGTAATCTCATTGCCCGTGGAGTGTGTGGCCATTATAATTTGGTTGCTTTTAAAGCCTCATGAGATGCTTTTGTAGTGCTAGACGAGATCTTACTTTTGAAATAGGTTGATTTTTTCTTAAGGAAGAGAAAATGGCCCTTGATCTTCCAGCCTTCCTCTCCTCCAGGATATATAAAAATAAATATGGTCTATTTATCCCTCCCTATAGATCAGGAAATACCAAACATTGTGGTTCTGGAGCAATGGTTAGCCCTGCCTTTGGGACCATGCCATGTCAGGATATGATCTGAGCTGCTCTAATATAGGTTTGCTCCTATCAAAGTCACGCCTTCTTTTCCAGTCAATGACTTAGCTAAGGACTGACATGGACAGAATTAATGCAAATTGTGGAAATTAAAGTTCAGAAGGCTAGATTCCCAATCTTTGTTGGTCCCTCATATTTGACCTTATATTCAGGCTCTTTATTTTGACAAGTTATACTTTCTGAACTTGAACTTTTGCTAAGGCCATAGGACTATTGTTGGTTTGCTAGGAAACAATAGTTCCAAGCATGTTAGACTCCTTGACTTCCCTCACACTGTTTACTGTACCCAGAATATGCTTCCTTCCATGTCTGCATATCCAAACACCGCCCACCCTCTTCGAGGCTCTGTGTAAATATTCCTGCCTTCATGAAAGCTTCCTTGGGTCCCTCCAGCTGCCAGTTGTAAGACAGCAGAGTGGGGGCAGAGAGCAAGGCAACCAGACCACTGCAGTTCACATCCCAGCCCTGCCACCTCCTAGCCATGGGATTTTGGCCAAGTTTCTTACTATGTATGTGCTGTAATTTCCCCATCTATAAACTGAGAATAGTAATAGTACCTACTTCATAAGTTGTTAGGAAGATTAAATGAGCTAATACATATTAAGTGCTTAGAATTGTACCTGGCACATAATAAGTGTTTTTTAAATAAAATAAATATTTCCTCCTCTAAACTATTGATAGCATTTCAGTTATATCTTACATAGTGCATACCAGTTTCTTCTTGCTATTATACAAATTATCTTCTCTCCCTTCTTAGCCTGAAAGTTCCTGGAAGGAAACCTGTGCCTGTTTTAGCTCTATAGCCCTCATACAGTCTTGCACATGTTGGCGCTGCATAAATACCTATTGAATGATTTCCATGGTAACTGTGGCTTGATCCTTTTATGGCAAATAAGCAAAAAGAGCATCATGCATATTGTCTTCCCTATTCATAAAAAGTTTGATTCCTTCCCAATCCTCCCCTTGGGCAATGTTCTAGAAAATCTATTCTCAAAGAAAATACATTGGGATGTGCATCCTGCCAAGGGGCCATTCATCCGTGGCCACTGAAAGCCCAGTATTGCATGTCAAGGTTGGCTTTTCCAGGCTTCCTAGTAGCATTGTCGCAAGATTCAGAAACTTTTGTCAGCATATCCAGGGATAATTCATTTCCTCATGGGGACCTCGTTCACTCATGCCCAACCTACAAGATGTGGCCTAGCAGACCAAAATAGCAAATCATCGATTTTTATTGAAAACTAGATCTCCAAGGGAGGTACTTAAAAGCTCTTGTTGACAGGCTAGCACATTTTCTTTCCATATGGAAATCTATTTGAGAAGCCAAATAAATCAATATAAGAATGCTGTCCGGTGAGTATAGAGTTGAATAAAGAAGTTAGACATTCACGTTAGGATTGTTTGGTGTGCCCATTTTCCTTAAGGGAATGCAGACCAGAGCAGGCAGGTACTCTGCTCTCAACATCACTGCAGACAATAACAAGTTCTGAAAATGTCTCACTTTATTTCCAATATTGCTGACCAGTCATTGAAATTTCTCCCATTACTTCTTTTAATGGATATGTTTCAGTTTCCAAGATTATAACTTATCTTCTATTTTGTATTCTAAATGAAGGCCTTTCTTTTGGAGAAATAGCCTAAGTCCTTGGCTAATATTTAGAAAATGCTCTGGCTTCATTAGCAACACATTTGCATTAGTCTTTGGTGTGTAATTTTGGGGGAAGGACCATGACAAGTATGATCCAATTTTACATTGATTCTTGTTAGTTTCAAGTCCTGATGGTGACAGATTCTAACCCACCACCCTATGTTCTGGAGGCACCCCATTTGGATTTCACACTTTCAGAATGTAGCCGACACCCTAATTTCACTGGGAAGCAAATGCCTCCCATTTGGTAATTTTCATCTGTTGGATTTGGTTCTGATTTAAAACACCTCTACAGCTAAAGAGGTCATTTTTATAGCTTTACAACATGCAACTAAGATTTCCCTGATAAATTGGAAGAGACACTGCAGTTATACAGCAATGTTTTGTTTTTGTTTTCTTTTGTTTTAAATATACGTGAACTCCTTGGGCAATAGTGAAATTAAGAAAATGTGCCTTGAGTCCAGAGCTTACTGGTAGCTGTACCCTGCAACTCAGTATGTTCCATGCTTTTGTGGTTCCTGGAGGTCCCAGAACAGAACATAGCCACAGTCTGCCTCTGCTCTGGGCTTATCAAATTAAGTGAGTTCTGCCATCTCTGTTCTCTCCACATCTTCAATTGCCACGTTATTCTCTGAGCATGAGTCATGGGTTCTCATAGAGAATTGGGTTTATTAAGAAACTTTTATTTGAAAGGCAAAAAGGAAGCTTATGTTTCAGGGAGGTGTTTCAAAGAGAAAATTCCAGAAGTGCTAGTGGTTGAACTTGAGTTCAGTTGTATTACATTCTGAATGCAAGTTTTTCTTTAGGTTTCTTGAAACAAGTAAAGAGTTGTAGGTGAGGTTGGGAATGAGCATTAAACACAATTCTGAAATCCCTTTATTTTGCAGAGGAGGAAAATTAGTTCCAGAGAAGTGACATACCTTGCCCAAGGTCACAGAACTCCAGATTTGCTCTTAAGACTTGGGTCTTGAGAGCTCCTGTTTTTTCAACTAGATCTCACACAATGGAAATTGTAAATGCTGGCTAATTTAGTTTGCATTTAGCCACTAACTCCTTAAAGACATCATAGATTTTTTTCTGTTTATGTATGTATGTCCATAAAACACAGGCAATGCAATTTTTTAGAAATTTTGGTTTAATCATACAAAAGTTACTTCTTGAGAGATGACTACATGCCATGTTGTATATGTCAGTGTACTCAGCACTGGGCTAGAACTGTGAACAAAACAAACACTGATTTATCTTCATGGAGCTTACAATAAGTGAAGAACCCAGACCAGCAAACAGGCAGGAATAGTAGAACGGGGACATGATTAGGAATGGGGTCCCAAGAGGTGGGATGGGGATGGTTAGAGAAGGCATCTTGGAGGAAGAACTGCTGTCGAAACTAAAACCTAGAGACGGGAGGACTCAGGGCTCACAGTTGTTTGCATGCCATGTCGGTGCCTCCGTGGGTTTGCATGTGCTATTTCCTGGGCTCCAAATGCCCTCCACATCCTGCTCTATCCACACCCTCATCCCCTCTACCCACTGAACTCTAAGTCATCCTTCCATTCTGTAGCCATTCTGCAGAAACTCTCTCTCACACAGAACAGACAATTTTACCCTGTACCCCTATAATGTTTTATTTATATTTTATTATCATATGCTACAAATACACACTTGTCTATCTATCTTCCCCACTAGATTTCAGACTCTTAGAAAATAGGGACTTTGTCCTACTCAAGCACTCATGGGCACAGTGCCTGGTACAGGGCAGGTACTAAATCAATGTGGATATTTGACCAGTGAAGTGACTGGTACAGGGGCAGCCTATAGCATCTCTTCATACTGCTTCTAAAGTATCCAAACCACATTTTCTTCTCTCGATCACATAAATGAAGTCCCTCATTGTGACAGTCAGTATTAATGAAGACCTTGGAGGTGCCTATCAAGAGAAGGAGAAAGCAGCTGGGTGAGGAAAGCTGACAGTCACCACCAGTGGGGGCGTGTGGCCGCCGTGCCCAGGGCCGGGGCTCCGGCTGTGCCTCCCTCTTCACTCTCAGGCTGGGGACGGGTGGGAGCTGCAGGCTGCCCCCAGCAGATCGCAGCGCCCACATCCTCCCTGTGCAGACGGCTGACCGCCCACAGGCTGAGTCCTGAGGGGACAGCCGGGCAGTGAGAACCAACTTCCTTGCACTTCCGGTGATTCATCGCGGACTAGAGACTTCACCAGGGAAGCTGCGAACCAACATGAAACGTTGTTTGAAAAGTCAGGAGCCAGACAAACGTTTGTGGGCAGCGTGAGAAGAAACACCCAACTGTCTGTGTGGGAGCAAGGACAGCGCGACGTGCCCGGGTTGGGCGGTCACGGTGGCGGCGGCCGCCATCTTTGAACGCGAGAAAGCGCCTGGGAGTCTTTGTGCTCTCGCTTAGACTGTTCTATTGGCTAAATCACAAGTATGTTTTTTAAAAGAACGTGTTTTTGATATTTAACTGGTATGTTGGAACTAATTTTATTCATCTAGAGATTTTATGAACTCCCAAAGGCTACAGCCAGCTGCGTCATCCTCGTTGGCACGGACCTGTTTCCCTGTTCATTTCATTTCCCTGCTCACATGTGAGGAGTCATCATTTCTGTTTGGAAAATATCTACACTCGCAGGCACTGCTCAGGATCGATAAACCCCACCGGAGAGGAAGCCTGTCTGAAACAGGCATGAGCTTAATTAACAAGCCTCCAGTTGTCACCTGCTTTTGTCCACCACATTTTATCTGTGGTGGGGAGACAGGAGTCTCACCTCCTTCTGAGCCAGCTTCTCTCTGTGCTAGGTCATTTCTTGTACTGTTCTACCCACACCCTCAGTCGTTCCAGCAAACCTGCTCATTATGAACATTTCTAAAATGGAAAGACCTAGACCCAGAAGCTGAGCCTGGAGTTGAGAAGCATGTGGCTGTCAGGTGAATGGTTACGTCAAATGTGGCAAATGGATTTTCTTTCCTCACTACTCTGGGTCTCAGTTTCCTCATCTATCAAATGAAGACATCGAGGGAGGAAACTCCCAGCCTTATTTTCAGACTCTGATGTTCTTGCATCTCTCTAAGCTTTGTATCATCGCAGACTGTGCTTGCTGTTGGAATAGAGGCAGTTCTTGCGGTGGGGACGCCCACACCAGGGAAGGAACTGAAAGGTCCCCAGAGCACCCAGCCTGTCAAGGAGGCAGGGAAAGGAGCTCTCTTGCCTGAGACTCAGGAAATGGGTCACGCGCACTGTGGACACGTCCCTTTGGGCCAGAGATGGGGGACCTGTTGTGAGAGAAGTGGAGAAGGTGCCTGAGTCCTTCCTGCAACTGTGCCTCAGAAATTCTCCCTAGTCCCGGATGCCCAAGGGCCACCATGAAAGAGTGGGCTCCCCACACACTCTTCCAGTTCAGGAAGAGTGCTCCCAGAGGGGGACTGAGTCAGTTGGGTGGCAGAGAACAGAACAGAAAGAGCCCGTTCTGAGCAGAAAAGAGGTTGAATAAAGGAAATCCAAGCAGAGCCTCCTCCTGGTACTTCTCTTACAGAAACAGTGCATGGCCCAGGGAAGGGGCGGTCAGTGTGTGGGACACAGAGAAGTGGAAGGGAGGGCTGGTCTTGGGCATGAGGGCGTTACTCAGTGAGAGCTTGTGCTGAAGGTTGGGGCAGGGGATCCTGTGAATCTTTGCCCTCGTCCCATCCATCATGGGGGATCGGGGTTGTATCCGGCTCTCGCTTGTCCCCTGGAAGAGAATGGTATTCCAGAAAGGCAGTTAGCTCATGTGGAGGTGAATGTGTGCCTGGCCGTTCTCTGCCTGTGTCAGTGTCTCCCCCAGGAAGCAGAGGGGGCTGCTCAGCCTCTGGCAGTCATGTGCTCCCCTGAAACTTAAGCCAGGCTTTAGAAGAGGCAAAACTGAGCTGATTGAGCAGAACGAGGGGAGGATTTTTAGTACATTTCCAAAATCCCCAGAGGTGGAGGCATTTTAGCAATGGTCACTGCTAAAGGCATCCGCTATTCAACAAAACAAACCAATTCTTAAAAATCCTTATTGAGTGCCTTCTGTATGCTTGGAAAATTGACTCAAGATGCTTATATAAAAGCTTTTCTATGACCCTAAAGCACACTCTCCGGCTCTGCCTGCCTGATTTGGGCTCATTAAAATTCCAGATGTCGGAAGGAGGCTGCGCTCCATCCCAAGATTTAAGCCCCCCTTGCTTAGTTCAAAGTGACCTCTGCCACCCTGAACTATGCCAGGTTCATGCCCTCAGCGGCACTTTGGTGGAGAAGGATGCCAGGTGGGTCTGTCTCCAGAGCAGGGCAATTTTTTTTTTTAAGATAAGGAATTCTTTGGAATACTTGGGCCCTCAATGTTGTGAATCCCCAGAAAATGTCCTATTTTTTTTTTCAGAATAGAGCTTATAACTTTTACCAGATTAAAGAAAAAAAAGAAAGAGATAAAGAGATCAATCCTCCTCTAGGGCTGGGTGGGGCCATTCCTGGTTCAGCTGTCACTGTTCTCTGTATAACCCAAGTGTTCCACCCCCTTTTCCAAAAGCCAGAAATGTACACCCCACCCTCTTTCTGTGCTGCACATGCCTTCGTTGCTGGGGAGGGAGACTGTTGGAAGAAGAAATTGCCAGGTCAACACTTGCCATTCTCTCACCATGCACAGATCCCAGAAGGACTTCAAAGGGAAGTCTCCAACACACATTCGCCCAGGGCCAGGGGTCTCCTGAGCTTTGGCCAGCCAGTCAGTATACAGGCAAAGAAATAACTCTCAGCTCAGCTCAGCTCCTGAGAGCAGGGAGCAGAGGGAAGCCACTGAAGTATCTGGAAAGAGGGCAAGGCCCCCTCATCGGGATGAGGAACTGGGGGTTGGGGGTATGAAGCCGGCTGGGGCCTTAATCTCTAGGAAAGAGATATTAAGCCCTGTACGAGGCATATCATCTTTCTGCTGTTAGTTCTAGCCTTTTTCCTGTTTTTGTAAAACTCCAAAACCCATTGATTTTCTTTCACCACTGATGGAGGTGTTTGCTAATTTGCTAATAATATTGCCTTCCACAGACAGGAAGGCAGGAAGGAACTTGTATTTGGTTACTTGATTTTGTTTCAGATGCCAGCCCTGTGGGAGGTGGGGGTGTGTCTTGACTTTGATTAATGGGATATTTTCTTGCTAAAGAGTGGGGCTCCTTCTCATTTATCTCTGGGCTTTTCTCTTTTGTTTAGTCATTGCACACCTCCTGAGACTTTCTCCCTAGACTGACTGGCTCCCTGGGTGTTTGGAGACAGCTAAGGCAGGAGATCTTCCTCACTTGCTGTGCTGGCCTAACCTCCTGTTCTCCACCTGCCTGGAAAGGTCTGTGCTATTTCCATAGGACTCAGTGTTGTGACCCCTTGGAGAAAAATCAAGGAGTGAAAAAAGAAAGCTCTCTTCAGATATATGCTGACCTTACTGGATTTAAATTGTGATTGGGAAAACAGACATAGGACAGTGCCAGCAGCTGAGATGTGGAAACATGTAGATTGTAAAGCTGAGGATCCCTTTCTAGCAGTGAGGAGAAGGGAGCAATTTCTAAGGTAATAGTGATTTTTTTTTTTTCGTAGGGAAGCAAAGTGCATTCTACTGGTAGGATGGGACAAAGATAAATTAGGTATGGCAGCTTGTGTAATAGACTAAGCACTGAACCTGGGGCTAAAGGATTGGGCTTTAAATCCCAACTCTACCACTTCTGGCAAATAATTCCTCACTTTCAGTTTCTCATCTATCCAACAGGAATAATCATTGTTTTATTAGGATGGTTTCATTTGCAAATAACTGAAAATCCAACTCAAAATGGTTTAAATATTAATACTAGAGTAAATGATTAGCTCATGGCTACTAAAAAGTCCATATATGGTACAAGCTTCAGATATGGGTTGATCAGGGTTCCAGATAAATTTCTCTTTGAGTTTCTTGTTGCTGCCATTCTTTATTTGCTTTACTCCTGGGAGAAAGGTGGTCACAGCAGTTCCAGGCCTCCTTGTGGCATGTCACATTGCCCAGAAAAAGCTAGAGAACTTCTCTTCCCCAGTCACTGGACAAAATTATTGGACCTCACCCTGATTGGACCAACTTGCATTACTTGCTCACTTCTGAGCCAATTATTTGGCTTAGTAGATGCCATGCACTAATTGTCTTAGGCCTTGGTTGTTTGTCCTTCTCTATACCAGCCATCATAGTGGGAGGGATGGAATTACTGATTGATTTCAGCTGAGGGTTTTGAGAATATCATACATATGCTAGCACAACTGCTTCATGGTAGCGAAAAAGTGTGCTGGTGATGTCAACTGAAAGTAGCATCATCCATGAAAGATTAAAGGGAAAATTGAAAAATTTGGCATATACGAACATTGGTCAAATCTGAATTTGTGGTGAAATGTCATACATATGCTTTCAATTGCCGTGTAACAATTTATCAGAAACTTAGCAGCTTGCCACAACACCCATTTATTAGCTCGCGATTTCTATACGTGAGAAGTCTGAGCATGGCGCCTGGATTCTCCACTCAGGTTGCCACAAGACCAAAATCAGTCTGTAGCCCAGGCTGCATCTCACCTGGGGCTTAAAGTCCTATTCCGAGCTTAAGCAGGTTGTTGGCAAAGTTTAATTCCTTGTGGTTATAAGACTGAGGTCTCTGTTTCCTTGTCCACTGTCACCTGGAAACCACCCTTGGATCCTACTTGCTGCTTCCAGGTCCCTTTCATCTTCTAGCCAGCCATGGAGACTCTTTCTTGCATCAAATTCCTTTCATGTGTCAAATCTTTGTCTCTGGCCTCTCTACCCAGAATTAAAGGGCTCACATGATTAGGTCAGACCCACACAGATAATTTATCTTTTGATCAGCTCAAAGCCAACTGATTAGTAGCCTTAATTACATCTGAAAAATCTCTTTTGCCCCATAACATAATATAATCAACCATGCTGGCCATCCCTTTATCTTCCCAGACTCAAGGTACTGGAGATGAAAATCTTGGGGGCTACTTTAGAATTCTGGTTACCACATACTCTCAGAGTAAAGCCCCACCTATGGTAATATGTTCTGATCACAGTGCTTGGCATCATAGGAGCACAATAAATATTTGTTGAATGAATGAATGAACATGGTTCCCAAGGCCCATTCTCATCTGCTGGCACTTGACTCCCCATCCCCCCAACAGACACACACACCTGTCCACACTATTAGGCCAACCCTGCTGGCATTCAGACCACAGCTGCCCTGGCCTCTCAGATCCCTCAAGACTAGGTCAGGCAGCCTGGCCAAAAGCCCCCATAAGCACCCTCAGCATTGCACTCATTACATGATGATATGTTAGCATCACACAAGACTCTCAGATCAAGGAAAGCAGCAACTCATCTCTGCAGATGGATTTGGAATGTGACAGACCATGAATTTTGGCAGATATTTTTCCAAAGAGTCAGATGTCCTAACACCTCCACCTGCACGACTCGGGCAAGAACCCCTTAACGCTGTGCCAGGGACTTGACCTTAGACCCCACTTGGCTTCAGAATTCTGTCTCCACGTGTTGTCTCATCAAGTGAGAGAGCTCAGGCGAAACCACATAGTAAACTATGACACGCTGTCTGGCCAGTAATTGCAAGAATGCTGTGTTAGGTTTTGACTAGAGGAAATAGCTTGGGCAAGTGCTTCTTTCCAAGCAGGCTTTAAAATATACTAAGTAAATATTCACCTTACCCTTTGCTGTACCATCTGCAATTTTTTCTGCACCACGGCAGCTGGATGGTGGTAATGAAGAAAAGTCTTCATCTTACGAATCTTTCTTTCTGTTTAAAGTCCATTTCCATTTCAGAGAAAAATATGCTACTGGGGAGCAACGAGCCATTATAGTGTTGAGAGCCAGGAGTGATGAGTAAGATGAGCATAGTTAAGACTCGGCAGGAAGTCCTGAACGTGACTCTTTGTTTTAGTGGTTTCGTGAACTTGGACAAGCTCCTCCCCAACCTGAGACACTCTGCTGTCTCTGGGGATTAAAAAGTGAAGAAGTAGTTCTTGCTTTTGTAGAGCTGCTAGTCTGGTAGTAGAGACAGAAATAGAAGCATACAAATGACATATAACTTGACACTTATAACAAAGGTGATATAGTACAGAGGAGGGGACCAGTGATGACATTTGACTCTCGCCTTAAGTCTGACTGGGAATTTGCCAAGAGGAGTAGAGAAAGGGATTCAGGCAGTGGGGACAATATTGAGCAAAGGCACAGAGGCACCCCCAGGAAAGGGAAGGTGGGAGGGAATGAGCGCTGGCTGAATGCGTTCTATGTGCCAAATGCTTCACAAAGGTTACCTCATTCTATTTCCAAGAGCCCAAGGAAATGCATATCATTATTCCCATTTTATAGATGAAAAGGCTGAGGTTCAGAGAGGTTAAGGTCACAGAGCTCGACAGTTGTGAAGAAAGAACTAAAACCCAAGTGTTTCTGATTCAATGCCTGCCTTTTCCCACGGCTGCTCACTGCTCTCCCTCTGTCTGGGTTGGAGGCAGGGAGAAAAGTCCAGGGTGGAGGGGAAGAATTAGGACATTGAGAGGGGAGCTGGGAGGTGACCTGGGGCCACAATGGGAGGGGCCAGATGAGGTATTTTAAATAATTTGTGGTGTTACCTGGAAGGCCATGGCGATCCACAGACCCCAGAGTGGGTGGATAGCACCCATTCCTCACTTACCCTATAGAAGTATTCAGTGCATACAGAAGCAGATATATGGAAAGGCTGACATAATCATCATACCCTGATTTTTTGTAACTTAGGAACATATTTTGGGGACTGTTTTATAGCTGTTCATAAAATGCTTTTTTTAAACAGCTGCAAAGTGTTTCATTGATTATAATTGCTATTATTTATTTTAAAATATCCCTAGTGGTGGGCATATAGATTATTTCCAATATTTTGCTATAAAAATACAACATAAATGTTTATGTCTTTTCACTCATATTTAAGTGTATTCATAGGATAAATTCCCAGAAGTGGAAATTGCTGAGTCAAAGGGTAGGAACTTTTGTAATTTGATAAATCTTGCCAAATTGCCAAACTGCCCTCCAGTTTCTCCTCCTGAGGGTGCCTCTCTCTTGACATTCTTGCAGACACAGTGAGCTCGAAACCCCTGACCCCAGCTGTCCAGGCCACTACTTTGATTTCACGAGACAGCCTTTAGAAGACTTCTTGGCTTCCTGGCAGTTTGGCTAAGCATTTGCAATATTCAGGAATATTCAGTTGTTTGGCAAATGCAATGGACTTGGGGGTCAGCACTGCAGGAATCTCTGATGGGCATTTCTTAGAGGCTGTAAGTTCTTCTGTGCATCTTGTTCATTTTTGTGGTTCCAGAATCTAAGATATTTCTCTGCTCCAATGCCTGTTGAACTCAATTCTCTAAGACACTTCTCCCTTGGCCTCCCTTTTGGCCAATAACATGATATATGGTGTCCCAAAACACCTTTTCTCCCTTTGGCTCTCAAAGCAACAGAGTTTCCGGGGAGCACAGAGGCCATCTGCACCCACATCTCTGAAATTGCTGCACGGTGGGTAAGAGAAATGGTAACTCTTTCCTCGTGGGAGGCATCATCCCTTCCACCAATGCAGATTGAGCCCCCACCAAGTGCCAGGCACTGGGAATGGAGGCTCCCAAGGATGGGTGACTTAGTCCATCGTCCCCCAGCCAGCAGGGGATCTGTAGTAGATGTTTTAAGAGGTGGCCTTAGCCCTTTTAATTCTTTCACATTCTCTTTTACTTCTCTGCCTCAACAAGTCACTCCAAGCAAATGATTGTAGTACACACTACAAGCTGGCTATGCAACAGTAGCTCCAAAACATTTAAATCTCCTGATAACCACTGTGGAGTCCCTCCCATAAGGAAATTCCGGAGCTGCTGCTTAAAGGTCTAGGAAGAGAAAGCAAGCAATGCCAGCCTCAGGAGAGGACAGGGAGGTCTCTACTCCTCTCTAGGAGCTCACTCTTCCCATATACCAGTAGAAACCAGAATAAGGTATGAGGGGATTGACTATCCCCTTTCTACCATCATCTTTGCTTTCCTGTCTGCTTTTAATAAGGCAGAATCTAAGTATTTAAATAAGCCTACATATAATGCTAGTTCTAGTCAAAAACATGCTATTTCAATATCCCCCAAGCTCAGGGCTGGAGACATAGAAAAACCATAATAAATGCATGTCAGGCGAACATGATAACCACTGCATTACGGAAACTTCATAATAAATGCATGTTGTTAGCTTGATTCTGAGTTCCTTCTTCCCTGGAATCCAATGTGAAGAGAACTGGGATCTGTGGGTGTTTCTTGTTTTGCATGGAGTAGAGACCCTCTGAGCAGCAAGTCTTAGAAGAAGGAAAAACCTCTTCACTGGCCAATGCAAACCAGTAAAGGGCAGCAGAAGGCTGTTCTTACAGTCCTGGGAGTGCCCAAGATTTGGGGTTTTCATATTGAAAATGGAGAATATGCATGCACCCCAAAATTACACCACTCATTTGCTACCCAAGATCAGCGGAGCAAGTGTGATACAGGCTGGAAAACTCCTACTCTGTTTATTAAAACAACAGTTCCTTGGGACACTATGGAATTTCACTAATAACTGCTGAATGTATGTTTAAGCCCAGTAATAATGGATCGCAAACTAAGAGGTACTTACACTTAATTATACCTCTGGCATGTAGGTTGGCACAGAGGGAGGCCTTAATTATCAATGTGCTATGCCCCTGCTTTAGATATAACAAATAGCTTTAATGTGGCTATTCATGGTATAGTTTAAACATCTTTGTAATTAGGAAGTGGAAAATAGGTGTAGCAGAGGGAGTTGTCCATTTCCTGAGCTCTACATGTGATCTTTTGTTCTCTGTACATCTGTGAGCTGAGAGGCAAGGATGAGAGAGGCAGGGCCAGTCTTGGGCCAGAGGACAGCATGGCAGGGACAGCAGGGACTTCCCAGGCATCTTCCCAGAACATGTGAGTGAGGAGAGAGCCACTAATAGAATTGCACTCATTTATTTAACAAATCTTTATTGACTACCTCCTGAATGCTGTTCTAAGCATGTGGGATGGCAGGAAACAAAACAGACTACATACAATCCCGACTTCTATGGAGCTTATATTTGAAGCTGGTTCAGTTATTGAATCCAAAGAGGTGATAACTGGCTCTCACATGGTCACCAGGAGTGAGCCTGTCCTGGGCCCTGGCCTGTCCAGTGCTTCTTTCAACAACTTGGATGAAGATGTAAAAGGGATGTGATCTAATCTGCAGCAAGCAGTCATGAGCACCTGGTAGGCATTGGGCACTTTCCTTACTTGATTTCTTATCCTCACCACAATCTTGCAAGGAAGGTATTTCTCACAACTTGCATTTGAGAGCACAGAATATTGGAGGACATACCCAGACTTCACATCTGAGTTGGCTTCCCTCCCTCTGAAGATGCAAGGCTAGAAGTGGCATAATTAATATTGGACAATAGAGGATTCAAACGTCTTTATTACTGAATAAATGAGCTCAAACTAACACTTTGCATTGGGTGGTGTAACATAAAGCAACAAAGTTTAAGACATAACATTTAGAGACTTGAATTCTCCTGGCACTGTTTTTGATGCGTTATCTGTTTATGTGATTACTTCCTGCAGTTTATGACATTGCTGCTTTTCCCTAGTACCCTGAAGGAAATTGTCATTTAAATGAAAGATTAACAAATTTAATAGTTTGAGAAGTAAGGGAATTTCATGTTAATGTTACTCTTGGGTAAAAGCCACCATGGCCAAGGTGATTTAAGGATGGATCTCTGTTCCAGCTATTTCTTGCCACATAATAAACCAACCCAAAACTCAATGATGTTAAATAATAATCATTTTATTATACTCATGGATTCTGTGACAGGGAATTTTGGACAAAGCACAGCAGGGATGATTTGTCTTGACTCTATAATATCAGGAGTTTCATTTGGTAGGACTAGAATACCTAAGGGTGACTCAGAATTCCGGGGGCTGGAATCACATGTCTAGTGCCTGTGTTGGGATGACCTGGAGGCTGGGCTCAGCTGGGATTGTCTGTTGGAACCATTCTACGTAGCTTGGGCTTCCTTCCAGTATGGCAGCTCAGGATAGTTGGATTTCTCATATGCAGCTTGAAGCTCCAAAAGTGATTGTTCTAGCAAACAGGATGAAAGGTACATGGTGTCATTTCACTATATTCTATTGGTCAAAGCAGTCGTAAGTCATCCAGATTCAAGGGGAGGAAACATAGACCCCATCTTATTATAAGAGACATGTTCAAGAATTTGTGGTGGCCATGTTTTGAAACCATTACATCCACAAGGGGTATATCCTCCCTGTGAGTTTTTAGCTCAAATCACTCTGCCAGAGTAACTTCCAATGTATAGAAGAAAAACCTGGGGAGGGAGGATGTGACTGTTGTCTTCAGCTCTTTGAAAGACTGTTGTATGCAAGAGAGAACAGATAGAACCCACAGAACCCACAGGGCTTCAAGGTCAGAACTAAGGACCAGTGAGTAAATGGAACAGGAGAACTTACTAGTATTTGTGTATGTTTTTCAGTGGGTTGGCCTGTTTGTAACATAGTCTCTGATCTTTGAACTATTGATTGAACACAAATCAGGAATATCCTAAGAGGGCTTCAGCAAAGGATTGGATTAGATGACTTCTTTAGAAAAGTGAGGGGCAGACATGTGTACACATCAGTACACAGCAGATACAGGGAATGATGAATAATAGTCCAAGGCTTCAATTCTCTTTTTCCAAGTCACCTCGTAAGTATATAATTTCAAGCATATTGGGAAAGCCTGCTCGTACCTCCCCTTTAATATTCTTCTCCTGTATTGGTGGCTAAAATCCGCCAACAAGAGATTAATTCTTTTAATTTAAGCCTTTGATCCTTGTTAAAATGTAATACCCTGGGAGAGGTGAGAGCTGGAGCTCTTTCTAGTGATTTATAATTTAACAAGAGCGTGTTTTAGGTCATGGTCTGTGTGCATAATTTGACGGGAGAGGGCAGGACAGTGCGTATGTGAGAGATGGAGGAGAAATGCTCCAAAAGGAGAGAGAGGATGACACAGTGTGGGGGAAATACAGAAAGATCTGGGAGAGCTGACAGCTGCCTGTGCCAGCCCTGGTGGAGGGCTGAGTCTTTAGCTTAATGTGAAAGGGTAAAGAAACTACCATTCTCTGAACAAACTAGTGGAAAGAAGGTGCCCTATTCACTGACCTTTCTTGCCCTTAACAAATGCAACTGTGGGCTCAGCTCCCAGAAGAACACGGATCCCTCTTTCCCACTTGCGATAGTGGAGAGAGGGTCACCCTTCCTTATTTAACCCATCCCTACACTACACTCCATTAGGATGGAGATGATCCACTTCCTGAGAAGTTGTGTCAGACTCTGTATAAACAAAGTAAAAATTTCAACCATAAATCCCCAAAGCAAGTGAATTTCCAGAAGAAGAAAGAAAACGGTGTGGGAGGCAGATGCAGTCAAGAGGAAAAGCCTTCAGGTTGTGCACATTAGATCTGGTCTTTTAAAAGTGACCTCATTGCAAGGGCAAAGGATAACAGAGTTTCAAAAGGAGGCTAAAAAATGTATAGCATAAGCAGAGCGTTCAATGCCGGGAAGAACAAGTAACCAACGACTCCTCCACCCTCCTCCTCCCAGCACCTATCACACACCCCAAAAAGTTTCTGAACAAAGAGAAAAATATCCAATGTTTCAAATCTCTGTTACAGATCCCAACTTCCAACTTTCTGCGTTTTCCTCTCCTCACACAACCCAGAGCATGCCCAGCACAGCCAGTTGTCCTGAGAGCCTTCGATGTCAGCCATTTGCATCTTAATGCGATATAAAGACAACGGGCTGCCTCTATCAGCCTATTTCAATTTTAAGACGTATTTCTAAGGGTAAAGTGAAAGACTCCATGAAGAAGATTTGAGCTTGGGAGGAGTGATTGGCCAGATGCTGGAGGGGGGAAGTGGTGGGTAGGAAATTCACAGGTGGCCACCACTTCGGTGTCCATGCAAAGGTACCATTGAGCCTTGGGGTCAGGTGCTGGCTCAGTCTCCAGGGACCAGAGGGTCTGGACTTTGGTCTGGATACTGCAGCCCTGGTGAGCACCTAGCAAGTGGGAGCTCGGGCTCTGGTCAAGGGTGAGTGGCTATGCCCCTCTGTCTGTCTCAACCTTGTTTCCTTTGGTCTGTAGTGAAGCCACCACCCTGGGGCTTCCATTCCATCAGCAGCTGCCATATGGAGCTAAGTGTGCAGACCTTCTTTCCAGCTGTGGGAACTTTAGTCTTGTTGTAAATAGACAACCCAATGGACTTTGTACTGTCTTAGTGTTCCAGCTCCAAGGAGATCTGAGGATATAAAGTCACGAGTAACAGCACATGCTATTTATTTTCACCAACATATATAAAACTGAGCCCTGACTCTGTTATGCATCGCCAATAAACAGCTTTACAGGATCACAGATATATCATCAGTCCCTAAGGCACTGTAAGGCTATTTTCCTAGCATTACACATCCTCCAACTCATAGATGTCACAGTGCTGTTCTAGTGGAGATGGAATATCATCCCAGTATTAGAAGATGGAAAGTAAATTTAATATACAAGATCAGGTGGAGACATTCTTTTTCTTTTCTTTTCTTTTCTTTTTATATTTTTTTGCAGCAAACCAGCAGATCTCGATTATGAGAAGCTTTTAGACTTTCACAAGCACAGTTAACAACATGATACCCCACAAGTCCATTTTAAAGAGACCACTTGATAGGATTAGGGAAAAGAACCAGTGGCTCTAAAGATTCATTTACTATAGATTTTGCTCAAAGAAAGGAAAAGTCTTGAATTCAATATGGATACAATTTAAGTGTGACTCAGGAGACAACATTTTTACATGGATTTGAGCTTTGTAAAACCAGCAGCCATAAACAGGACTTAGAATATTATCAATGGCCAATAAACAAGAATGAAAGTCTGAAATAACGTCACGCACTGGGAACTGACTCAGACGGTGCGATAACAACTCTTCATTGGTCTACATGTGTAGGAATTCCAAGTGGCTATATAGGGTACAATTGTGGAATTCTGCAATGGCCTATAATGTGGGCTTGTATTGCCCTGACATTGAGAAAAGATAAAATTAATTACTCTTTCTTGGAGAAAGGGCTCTGAGTCTCTCACATTCGCATAGGTTCATCATAAACCATCTTAGCCAGGCAATTTTCCTTTAAGATTTGTCATAAATGTTTTGCATACAAAATAGAGCCACAACTCCAGTGTAGGTTATATCGTACAAATGTTTAGTGTATCTGTAGTCAAATATTTCTGCGGTGAGCTCTGGATATTATAGTACCTTGAATTTTCTTTTTTCTCTTATAGTAATTAGAGAAAAGATTGGTCAGTCTTGCAGACAGTAGCTATGGCAAATTTGACTTGCTGGGGAGGGAAGCTCTAGTGCATGAAAATGGTGTTTATAAGAAATATATTAGTCATTGGGAAATTTCCTTGATGCAATGGTAGCTTACAAGCGCACTACCTGGCAAGCTACCCCAGAGGTCGTGGAACAGAGGGGCTCAGACCCAACTAATATGCTTGAAGCATACAGTTTATAAAATGCAGTTAATGCACACAAGGAGGAGCAAGAGGGAACAGAAGAAGTAGGGTAACTCCCTTGGGATAGAGTGCAGGATGGCTGGAAGAACCATTCTACCTGCTCATCAGCTAGATGATGATCAGGGTCCTGTTTCTCTTCCTGCTGCATCAGCGCTCCCCACTGATGCTGCATTGCCCAGATGAGAGATGAGGTTTACACAAGAGGGTTCAGCAGATAGCAGGTGCCCACAACCAGCACAGGTTGCTCTATCAGAGAGACACAGGGCACGTCTCCTGATCAATAACTACAGTTTGCCAATGAGCCTGAGGAGCCTCAATGAGTTTGACATACATTTCCTGGGCAGAGGGCATGTGATACAGAAGGGACTTCACTAATAGGTGGCCAATTTAAGACTTTATGGATATTGAGTGTCTCATATGCCTCGTGTATATTTGGAGCTAACCTTTCTACCTACATTCAGCAATACATGCTTTACTAACTTTATGTTTAACCTGTCTCCCAGTTTACTAACTAACTTCTGTATACCTAACATATTTTATGAATTCTGTATGTCATAAGCTACTTGCTTATTCGTTACCTATAGCTCATGTTTCTTATGAGTTTCATCCATTTTGTTTTCTTGTCTTCTAGAACAGAATTAAATATTCTCAAAGAATACAGAAAATACACATGACATTGTTGATTGCTTAGATGTTGATCTCTGTATGTTCTAGAAGGTATCCTTCCATTTGTCCCTCTGTCTGTCCACCCATTCATGCAACAAGTATGATCAGCACTTCCATATCTGTGTGTTCAACCAACCGTGAACCAAAGCAATTCAGAACAAAACTCCAATAATAATCCAACAATAAAAAATAATAGAAATAAAAAGCAATGTAGCATAACAGCTATTTATATAGCATTTACATTGTGTTAGGTATTATAAGTAATCTAGAGATGATTTAAAGTATATGGGAGGATGTGCACAGGTTACATGTAAATATTATGCCATTTTATATTGGGGACTTGCATATCCACAGATATTGGTATGGTGGGGGTGGGGAGGGTTCCTGGAACCACTCACCATGCATACCAAGGTACGACTGTTTTTGTTGAGCACCCACTTATTGCCAGGCACTGGTCTAGGCTGAAAATGACATAGTCAATCCTTGAAAGGACTCACAGTTTAGTACTGAAGAGAGGCATAAAGAGCAATACCAGCAGTGAAGTGTCACAGGTTTTGTAATAAACCTTTGTGCAGAGAACAGTGGGACAAAAGAACCACCTGGTCAGTTTTACTGGGTGTGGGGGGGGGGTCGTGGGAGAGAGAGTGATATGGCTTCTTAGACAATGTGGGAGCTGGGTCCTAAACACGAATATGTCCCCCAGGCAGACGGAGAGAGGACGGGCATTCCAGACAGAAGAGCACAGCCAGGGAGACTCAGAGGACATGCTGAAGTGTCCCATGCCAGGAACAGAGAGGCCAGATGGTGGGAGTACTCAAATCCTAAGAGAACATGAGAATAGTCTGTTCCTGTAAGTGTCTGAGCCCAAGCCCTTCATAGTGTGAAGGACTTATCATTTAGGGGGCCTTAACTTCGCAGAACCACTTCTCTCTCATCTGTGGCATAAGAACGATAACCCATTGTAAGGTTGTAGAGATTGGCCGATCATTGACAGACTCACTTAGCGCTGTGCCTGACACCCAGAAAGACATTCCAGTAAGTGGTCGCTATGGTCAATATAATCACCATTGTGATGATCACGAGTTCTACAAGGGTTGAATGAACTATAACTGGGCTTTGACCCATCAGACAACAAGATCATTTACAGAACAGCTAGCGACATTCAGAGAAACACTCAAATGGTAGCATTCGTCCTCATTAGAAGAAAAGGAGTTCACAGTCATTAACTTGGACAGGTAGCAATACCTGAGCATACCTTGAAGTTCCCTGAAAATACTAATGATGATAATGACCTATGATTTCATCATTCTGCCCAAAAATGTAGAAGGATACAGTCTATTTAACTTTATGACATTTGGGACAGCAGGGAAATTTGAAATCTCTATATTTCTAAGTGAACATCCTGTAATATTGGAAGAAAGATGGGCCTGCTACCAGGCACTGTGAAATAATGTCTTGACGTCTCAGCTGCCCAGCTGGGTTAAGACCAGGAAGATGGAGACTTGTCTTTGTTTCAGGCTGACAGAGGGGCAATGGGAAATGTCTGGGGATGATGTGTGCTGCCAGTGTCTTCAAAAATGGGGAGGACAGAGGGGAAATTATGACCCCGGGCAGGGCCGGCGGTGTGAGGAAATGGTGATTTAGTCTACCGCTTTGACCTACGTGGTGCTTTGTTTAAAATTGTGCTGGGCAAGTCCTTCAGCGTCAGGAAGAGAAACAACTCTTGTCAATAAATTATAGCGGATGTGGGGAAATCACTCCCTGGGTGAGGTCTGGGACTGAATGAGTCCCTCGAGGTCAGTGCCCACAAAAGCAGCTGCCAAAATTTACATTTTCTCATTTGCCCTCTGGTTCGGGGTGGTTATAAATCCACATAATGCAGCCATAGCGCCTCTGCCCTGCCTGTCTGCTGCCCACGCGCTGACTTCAGGGCTGGGGGAGGAGAGAGGGTGTGGCTGAGGAGCTGGCCATGCCTGATAAATACGGACTCCAGCTTCATCATAACCGGGCCACTGTTGGCATCTTTCCTAGATTTCTGGAATCCCCTGGAAAATGTCAGCCCCATCACTATAAATAATCAGTTTTTAATTAATGCTCAAACTAGATTGAGGGCAAAAGATATTTAAATGCATGTGTATTTTTTAATTATAAAAATAATATTTACATACCACAAAAATGTCAAGAGTATTTAAGTACAGACAAAATAAAGGAAAAGTCTTCCCCTGGGTATTTCCCACTGAAATCTAATTTTCCAGAGATAACTGCTAATAACTGAGTGTGTGTTCTCGCAAACAGTTTTACTGTGGTTAGAATGTAAGTAGCACAGGCTCTGAAATCAGAGTGCTGGGGTTCGAATCTGCCTCCCTTGGTAGCCATGTTACCTTAGACAAGTGTCATAATGTTTCCATGTCTTGGTGTTATCACTTAAAAATGGCAATAATAGTAATCTCTACCTCAGATTATCATGAGGATTAAATATATCTATACACCCACAGAATGTATGCTTGATATGTAATAAGCACTGAATAAATGTTTACAAAAATAGGACTACATTGAAGGTAATTTTGAAAGGAAAAAGTTCCTTAGGGACTTTGTTTCCAACGGGCAATGCAGTAGAAGAACAGGTTAGTTTGCCAGGGCAAGCTAAGCACTAAGTTGAATTCTCAGCAATTCTGAGTTTTTCTCCCAGAGATATTTGTCTTTCAAAGGAGGGAGTTTCTTATTCTTCCCTAGTAAAATACCTCATGGTGGTTAAGAACGCAGGCTTTGGCATCAGGCAAGCAAGGACTGAAAACCCAGCCCCTCTATTTGCTAGTGTTATGATAACAGCACATGATCTAACTTCTCTGGGCCTCTGGATCCTTATCTATACAATAGAGACAAACGTTTTGTTTCGAGGGTTGTATGAGATAATGCGTGGGAAGGATTTTGCTTGGCTCAGGGTCAACGCTCCAAAATGGCAGCTATGGTAGCACAAAGCAAAGGGCTTAACACACACTTTTCCTTTTCCCCAGCTTGGGGGGCACAGGGCTGGCACCATTCTCCAAAGAGAATGACTTGACTTGGTTGTATTGCATTCACACACCATTTTTTTCCTATGACCTTTGGCAACCCATCTTTCTTATGCTGGAACAGAGTTTTGCAGCGGACAAAGCACTTTCAAATGTACTCACTTGATCACTACTTGTGTGAAGTAGGAAGATGGGGAAAGCATCTATCAGCAGTGAATTACCATTGGGTTCCAGGTAAGAAAACTGAGGGTAAGAGAGCATGAATTCTTGGCCAAGGTCACTTAGCACATGGCAGAGCCAGACTGGCACCTCCATGCTGTGACAGGCCTGCACTTCCAGTTCCCTGAGGATGCCAATCAAAGGTCAGTTAGTGTATGGACTGCCCCAGGCTGCACAAATAAGATATGAGCTAAGATATCATTTATCAGAGCCAGGCTCAGAGTAGACCCTTAACAAACACGTTGCCATTGTTATAAAAGCATCTTTAGGTACTGTCATCTCTGCCTCCATTACCATGACTCTACTTCAATCCAATATTTTCTCAGTCCTACTGTGGCTGATGAAGCTAATAATATTGATTTAGAATGATTATGAAGGCCAGGACTCAAAAAAATGATTTTTTTTTTCCTTACCAAGATGATCTATATTTGGAGGAGTATGGCTCTTCTCTTTTCCATTCACATATTTTGAAGCAGGAGTGATTTTGCTTGAAAAACATGGCCAGAACAATTTCATCTATAACTGCGTTGGAAGGAAGAGGATAATGGAAATTTTAATGAAAACGCCAACGCAGTGAGAATGGGAATCAGTTCTTTTGCAAGAGGAAGCAGCTACTTTGCTCAACAGGCAACAAAACCTTTAGCTTGTGTTCATGAAAATTATGATCGTCTCTGGCTCCACTGAGATTTAACCAAGCGGGAGAAAAAAAAAAGAATTTAATAAGTTCAGATGCAGTTCACTCAGAAGTTTGTCTCCAGACTTGGAGAGCATTTCAAGTTTTCAAAAGGGCATCCCAAGAAAGAGGTTGGATTCCTGTAAAAAGAACATAGATTCTCCAGATCATAAGGACTGTCGGAGACAGAGCGTTGCCAGTTGTCTGTGCTCTGTATCTTGTGACTATGAAATAGCAGGATTGACAATGACACGCTGAACCCACCATAATCAGCCTCGGGCTGTGTAGCAATGGCAGCTCATTCTTCTACTAAGGTCTAGTGTGTATGCCGTTTGCTTCGCAGATACTATTTAGAGGAGGAGGAGGAGATGGAAGTGAGTTGTGCGTGTGTTTAGGGGATAGAGACACTGAGCTCAACCAACTGTAATGTCTTGAGTCTGTCGGGTGAGCCAATACCTGGAGGCCCAAGGGAGAGATGCACAGTTACAAACCCTTTACCATTGCATGGTGGAGACTATGACGTCTGCCTCCACCCAGTTTTCCACGGAAAAGAGAATGAAGGTGCAGTTTCACAGAAGCAGCTCCCTTATTGCTCCTCCTACTACGTAGGGCAGACGCTGCTAACATCCAGCCCAATCCCCATTCTCTCACCCCCATTACTCACAGAACTGCTAGGATTTTGTTCCAGGAGGAGAAGCAGATTAAAAGCAAACAGACAACAAGGAAACCACATACACAGCTTTCTTTGCTATTAGCAGTGATCAAAGGACCACTTGCAATTCTGACTGGCCCAGGAGAATCAGTCAGAAGTCTGCTGAGGATTTCCGGGAGGGTTTTGCTGTCCTGATTTGGTGCCTCCCAGGATAGATTGCAAGAATGGCCATCCATTCTTCTCACTGCCGTACTTTTGGAATTGACTTTGCAACTCCTCCCAGCAAAAGGCAAAGAGTCATCCCTTGATTCTGCGTTGGTTGTGTGACTTACTTTGGCCAGTTGTACAACAACCACCACGATGCAAATGGAGGCAGAAATGTGATTGCTTGATGGAACTTGCCCTTATTTGCTGTTCTTGGAAACTTGAGGCTGCCATATGAAGGCACCAGGGCTAGCTCGTTTATGATGTGAGACCCGTGGCCCAGGTACTCCTGTCACTCTGGCCACCAGCATGCCAAGAACCAGACACATGAATGTGCCATACTAGATCTTCTAACTTCCCACCATCCTGCCAGGTGACTGCACATGCCCAAGTGAGCCCAACAGAGGTCAGCTAAGCTGACCCTGAGCCGAAAGACCACTCAGCCAACATAATGGTTGTTGTTTTAAGCCACCAGATTTTGGGATGTGTTTGTTACCCGTAAAAATCAAACAGATCTATATTTTTTCCCTAGGTCACTTTCTTTTTCCTGCTTGGAATGCAGACATGGTACTGAAGAGGGAACAAAACTTTTGCAACCACGAGGACAAACGCTTTGCAGAAAGATAGAAGGGGCCTGGAAAACTGATGCCACTGTTGAACTGAGGGCTGTGCCACCCTGAGGCTACCTGCCTCCAGACTTTATGTTTTCTGAGACCGACAAAACCCTACATTGCTAAGCCACTTGTATCATCTAGCTCTTAGTTACGGACATTAGAATCTACTTTAGATAGTTTGAGTAGAAAGCAGTCTATTAAAATACATTACTTTGCTTACAGAACCTCTAGAGATCAGGAGAATCAATATAAGATTCTACTTAGCCAGGAAAAATGCAGCCAGATACAGCAGAGGCAGGAGAAAAGCCCAGCCACCATATAGGACTGTTCTAGAAGAAACACAAACACTGCCAGCTCCCCCTGCCCTGCGCCTATGTTATTAGGGAATGAACACCAAAATTTTCTCCATAGCTACTCTAGAAGAATGGATGCTTCTGTCTCTATATTGTCCACATAGCTACTCCCATGCTGCTTAATTCTGCCTCAAAATCTCATGTAAGAGCACCGATTTGATAGAACCGTGTATTTTATTCACTTTTTCTTCACTCAGTTGGTGAGGGAGGAATTCTTACTCTCAGGTTGTAGGAATGGCCACACATGAGACACTCAACCCTGGACAGATGAGGACAATGGCAGTTTATACTCACAATCCTGGGGAAGAGGGCATTGCTTACCATACAGGGCCATACAGGGAGCAAAGTGAACAAAGCAGGGACTGTGGGAGTCAGGCTTTGCAGTAACAAGAGGAAGAGGTGACTGCTGGTTTCCATGGGAGGTTGTGATCAGCTTGTTTGACTAATTCCACATGCTGGCAGGGAACTGGAGCCCACTACTCAGGGCTAGGCAGGCACTGGGCTTGGTGCCCATGATAAGAAGTGCTGTTTGGCTAGGGCACTTTATCTGCCAGGGCAGAGTGGGCAGGGGACTTGAGATTAGGCCATTTGAGGCCCTCTCAATTTTACCAGGTGTGGAGGTAGCACATGTTATTGAATCTTAATTTGGGGCCTTATTTACTCCATATCTCAAGCAAGCACCCTAGCTGGAAGTGGATTTGGGAAATATAATTTCAGCTTCCTATTCTGTAGCTCAGAAAGGCAAGCCCAGGGGATTGGAATGGGTGTTAAGAGAGCAATATTTCACCTCTTTTATTATTTAATATCCACATGCACCCTTTTCCCCATGATTAAATTTTTAAATAACAACAGCAGTGACAACATGCTCCTACCCAAAGTCATGTAAGTAGCCCTCATACAAATGAAAACACACTTCCCTTCTGCCCAAAAAGAAAGACTTGAAGTCTCACAGGTCAGAGCTCCCAGCTCTGGGTGATGTTTACTTCTTCCCTAGTGCAGTCCCAATCCTATCTAGATATCCAGTAGCCTGGAGACTAATAACTAGTAGGGGACAGGGACGGAGGACATTGGAAATACACACTCACACATGCACATCAGAGAAAGGAAGAAAATTCAGGTAGCTACTCTGTCATTTTCTGCAGCTGGTAAGGACCAGTGTCAATAGGGCATAGCAGTGCCCGGTGGAGGTGGCAGTGACACCAGGCAGATGCAATAGTGCTGAATAGACATGGTGCTACCTAGAGAGCCCTGGAGCAGAGATCAGAGACAAGGATGGCTGAACCAACTGTATGGGAGCACATGTGAGACTACCCAGGGCTTCTGGAAATACCAGAGGGGGAATCTTTGCAGGATCCTGGGTTCCTGCATTCGAAGTGAGACAAGAGCCAGCAAAACACATGTTAAAAGAAGCAAAAAGGCACACTATTCCAATAAAAAAATTAATATCCAGTTGAGAAGACAATTATTCAATGCACAAAATACCTACAGGTAAAAAAAAAACCCACATAAGATTAAGGATTTCCTGGCTCTGTGAGAAGTACTGAGACAAAGAAGGAAGGGTTGTGTTCATCTGGGAAAGACAGCAGACCAGCATGGTGTCCAACAGCCTGAATAGGGCCTCCACTGTGTTCTCAGAGGAGACAAGAGTTCCAAGGTCCAAAGAAGTTAAGTGACTTGCTCTAGGTCATACAGCCAATGAGTGGAAGGTATCCTTCCATATAGCAAATCATAGCCAACCATAAAGAAGTAAAGTCTAGGAAATAATTCTTACACTGGTTTCCCCTTGTACTATTCACTCTCCTCTCAGTCAAAGAAAAGACCTTCTGTCTAATTCCAGTGAAGTCATTTGATTTCCTCGTGCCTCCAATGGGCAGACTTTCCCATCCAGTCATCTGTTCCTCAGCTGAACTCTTCTGGCTAATGGAATAAGAAAAAAAGTGGTATCTGTTATAATTGTATCTTATGTGCTGTACAAATAAAAGGACACTTTGCTGGAGGTCAGGAGACCTAGAGTCTTCCCCCATCTTTGCCAATGACTGCTGGAGGTTTTGAGCAAGTCACTTCATTGCTGCGGATCGGATCTCTGTTGCTTCATCCACAGAACGACAGGGTTGTCTAGATCGGTGGTTTCCCACTTACTCCTTGGAAACCTAAAATTACCTGGCACCCTAAGGGGTAGGCAAACAGGGACACCAAATGGGCAAGACTTCAGGTCCCCATTCCATCTCTGCTTTCTACATTGGGGTTCCCAGGCTAAAAAAAACCAAATCATCTGAGAATGACCAAGGTCCTAACAATCTGTGATCCAAAGCATTTGGTTGGTAGTTCTAAATATAGCTCTATACCCCCATGCCTCAAGAGAGTAAAATTTTGGATGGACTAAAAGTAAAGAATGTTTGTTTGATTTCTGGATTTTTTTCAGAATGGCATAGAGAGAACGGATTGAGAAAAATGTTTTGTGATAGGAAATTATGTTGCTTTCCTGCCAAGATTTTTTTTTACATAAGCATGTGTTTTTTCTTAGCAGCTCTGGCCCCAGCGTGAATACCATTTTACTGTACATACATTTGCCTTAAGGACATAAACAGAAGATGCTTATTATAGGCTGGGATCACACAGTATTCAGCATAGAGATTAATTGTTAGAACCTTCTAAAGAAGTCAGTGGGAAGGATGGGAGAGTACAGTGTTCTTTGTTTTCTTCTCCACCGTCTCAGCCCTATTAGGAATTTATTTAGCCATATTGTAAGTACCCTATTACTATGACAACTAGGACAACTATGCTATTATTAGGACAACTGCATTATAAATACATTTTAAAGAGAAGCTCTTTAAAGTGGATATACCCACCTTTAGTCCAGAACTCTGTTAAATGGTGTAGTAATAGAAGAGTTGGAATGAAACAGAGATTCTCAAATTGTGCTGTTTTATATAAAGAAAAATTGTTCCAAATGCTCAGACTTTTAGCTAATGAAATAAAAACAATCAGACATGCCACAAAAAGTAAAAGTTAAGGAATGATATACCAATATGCGAATCAAGACAACTGGAAATTTGTTTGCAGGTGACGAGAGTAGTATGCTGTATTCAAGCGTATGAAGATGTTTCGTGAATTAGATCCTTCGTGGTCATTTTCTACATTCCTAAAAGAACAAGGAGGAAATGCATTTATATTTAGGAAAGAAGTCTTTATTTGTTAATGGAAGTGAATTGAGATTTTTTTTTTTTTATAAAACACTAGAGTGGCCCAAATAAGGTCACCCTCAGATCTGGCCATCTGTCTTGGACATTTGCCCATTTCAGGGCAAATGGCTGGAGAAGAGAATCTTTTTGATCTTGCTAAGTGTACAGGGAGCATGCATAGAAATGTGTACTGATAGGATTGTTGCCAGCATACCACATCTGTGAAATGATGGATGCTTTCTAAAGCCTTTTCCTAGACATGGTCTCATTTGGGGTGTGGGAGAGGTACAGAAGCAGCATGTCCAGTGTGTAGATGAAAGAATAGAAACACAGAAACGTGAAGAGGTGAAGACCCTTAAGCACAGTGGGTGACAAGGGCAAAGGAGCCCTGCTCTCCAGGCCAGCCAGGAGGCCCAGCACTGGAGAGTGAGAGGCCAGCCAGCAGGGGGCAGTACTGGGTGGTGGGGGATGTTGGCCTAGACAACCTGGGGGAGCTGGAGGAGGAGTTGTTTGGTGCAGAATGGCTGGCGGCTGCCAAGACGTGTCTAAGGTGGGAACTGCTGAATCAGAACGAACAGGCTTTGGGATCTGACCCTCAACTAACAGGTCCGCAGACTTCCTGGTGGGCACCAAAGCTATACCACCAATTTTTTATTTATGGCAAGAATGATCTCATTCCCCAGGGCTGATGTGCACAGGAGACAGTGGAAACTGAGGACAAATCACTGGGGCTGCCAGGGTGGGAATGGAAGCTGGACTAATCACTACAAATCACCTGTGAAGATTATTAGCTGTCTGTCCTCGATGGGCCCTCAAACTTTATTCCTTCACTCTTCTTAAACCAGCTCTCGGCAGTCCTGTGCACACCCTCATATTCCATTCCTAAAATCAAGCTGTCCGGACATTCATGTTTCTGTAAGAAGATTATTTAGCAACCACAGAATCAGATCCAGAGTGGAGAAATATTTTATTTAAAAAACCCTATGAAATATATATACATCCTAGCCTATATCTCTAGTGAATAGATCCACAAGCATCCTTCGGATGCCATATCCCTCTCTCCCGAACAGAGCTGAATGTACTAGGCAATTCTGCCCTTTGAATTATGTATTCTAATATACTACCCTCTCTTTTACAATCACCCATTCATTCTTTAAGTGCATTAATATTATTCTGATTCCTGTCCAGTCCAGGATATTTGGAAGTCTTATTGGTACCACTCTCAGCTTTAAAGGACCAATAAGAGATAATAATGTGCCCAGGGCTGGGGGACCCAAGTAGAAGAGAATTCTGGGGCAGCAAAGGGGCCCCAAAGAATATGGCATCTTTCCTCCAATCCACCAGATCAACTCTTAGAGATGAATGATAATAAATGACTCTATATTCCTTGACATCTGACTTTCTTGGCATGGTAATTTTCATTTTGAACAATTTTTAATTTTACTTGGAATAAAGCAAGAGCCATGTTGCTAGAGAGCTGCCCCTCACGCACCACACCCTCCCCCACCAAATCTTCCTCACCACCAACAAATGTCTAGCAGGGACTTAAGGGCCCATGAAGGGCACTGCTGTAGGACACAGTCTTGCCTTCTTTTCTTTCCTGTCCTACCCACGGCTCACTTGGTTTGACCTTGCCATGACTTCTTTGGGCCTCACCGTCCCACCTGCAGAAGGAGGTCTTAGACATGATGGTCTCAAGATCTCTGCCAACACTAGATTCTCAGAAGAATTCTCCAAGGAAAAAGAATGCAAAATTAAGCAAATTGGCATTGGCTTTTGTTTCCATTCTTTCTTTTTATTCTGTAGCTGCCAAGTCATTCTCTAGGTATTTGAAAGCGAGTGAAAAGGGTTCCCTGTGGGTTTAATTTCAGTTGCTTTCTGTGTATTTTTTATTATGCACTTACCGAGGGATCAGTCTCTGTAACTGTCCCCCAGGCACAAGTGTCCTTTTAGTTCTCAGAAGCTTGGCAACCCACAGAAAGTATTCTAATTAAAAATGTGCATTTCTAGAAAAAATTTGAAGTTACACCCTCATACAGTGGAAGAAAGGTTCTCTGTTAAACTCTCCACAGGCATGAGAATGAATCTCATTGTTAGAAAGAGATTTTCTACTCTACCAATCCTTGCTCTGGATTTCATAATCCACCCCGGGTATTGCAACTTCAGATTATTAGCCCCATGGGTCATAAGTACTGACCTCTGTCTACCATCTGTTAGGTCCTTCACATAGGGACTCAAATCAGTAAACACCTCCTGAGGACCTACTATGTGTCTGGCCCAGTGCTCAGAATCGCTAAGGATACAAAGGTAGCGTACTGCGAGGGTGCAGTGCTCAGACTCGGAGTGAGTCACACGTGGTTTGGGTGCAGGCTTTGTACCAACCCCATCACCTCTTTGAACCTCAGTGTCATCTACAAAACAGATGGCACCTGCCACATGGGGTTGTTGTGATGCGTTAACAAGGTAATGCATGCAAAACAACAGCCCAATATCTGGTTTCCAGAAGTCCTTAGTAAATGACAGCTACTATCATGATCAAAAAAAGGGAAAATGGCAGATTTCATTTATTCAGCAGGCATTCACCAAGAGTCTTTCATGTTCCAGACCTACTCTAGGACACTGGATGTTCGCTGGTAAACAAAGCAGGCTTAATAGCCATTCTCATGGAATTTGCAATCTCGTGGGAGATACGGTCTGTATAAAACAAACAAACCTGTGAATATATAATGACAAGTTGGGGTAAGTGCTATGAAGAAAATGAACCAGTATCTGAAAGTGCTTGGGAAGTTAACATGGGCAGAGCCATGTGGGCTTGTAAATGAAGAAAGGGTAGCTAGCATCTGTAATCCTAGCACTCTGGGATGCTGAGGCAGGAGGATTGCTTGAGGTCAGGAGTTGGAGACCAGCCTGAGCAAAAGCAAGATCCTGTCTCTACAAAAAATAGAAAAATTAGCCGGACATGATGGGGCACACCCGTAGTCCCAGCTACTTGAGAGGCTGAGGTAGGAGGACTGCTTGAGCCCAGGAGCTTGAGGTTGCAGTGATCTATGCTGACACCACTGCACTCTAGCCAGGGCAAAAGAATGAGATCCAGTCTTAAAAAAAAAAAAAAAAGGAAAAGGACTCATGGCACAGGAAATACTCCCATGGAGGAACATATTTTCAGGGCAGCCTTCACAGGAAAGAGGGGAGAAAGAAACACACTCATCAGAAGTAACTTAGTTTTGACCCATTATTGACTCCCGGCATTTTAAAGTTTGAGCATTTGCCAAAAATCATCCAGCCCAAATCTTTTATTTTACAAATGGGTAAACTGAGGCTTGGAAAATTAGTTGCCTTCAGTCATACAGCTAATGAAAGAAGAGGCTTTGCAACCCTAGGTTTTTGAGTTTTGGTTTTTCTACCACTTCCTCTTATTTCTTCTTAAATACATCAGGACATCCAGGATTTTTTCTTAAATAATATCAAGGTGCCTTCTTCTTCCATCCATAATCATGGTCCCTTCTTGAAATTTCTGTGGAAAAAAGGCATCAAGTGAAGACCCTAGGAGAATCCTGCAAATTTCAAGCTATTTAAGCTTGGGTGAGCACCTCCTACACCCATCAGTGCTTTTCCATTTGAGTGTTCCTTCTTTCGGCACTTGCATTTTGTTAGAATTGTGCTCTCATCAAATTCCCAGAGTAATCAGAGGCCCAGAGCATGCCACCAGCTGTGCAGGCTTAAACACCCTGCCTGGTGAACCCCACCCTATGCCGCACACAACACGGCGTCTTCATGCTGATTCCCAGGGGACTGCTCCCCAACCCCAAGTCTTAGGGGTGCTCGCCATGATGAGTGGGCACCTGCCACCTTCACTGACACCCAGAGATGACACCAAAATGTGCAAGATTCCGGTCAGCCCCAGGTGAGGCAGGTGTTCTAGCTTCTAGCACGGGCTTGGATGGATCTAGGCTTGAATTCCAGCTCGGCCACTTATTAGTAACTTTGGGCAAGTTACTTAATCTCTGAGAACCTCAGTTTCTGTAAATATAAAGTAAGAATTTGGATCTAACTTTCAGGGTTGTCATGAGGCAATGCAGTAAGTGCTAAGATGGTACATGGCACCCAATAAATATGCATGCTCTTATTTATTTAATAAACATGTGCATAACACTGACTATATAATAGGCACTATGCTAAGAGCTTTACACATTAACTCAGACCCCTTCTGTCTTCCTGTGAGGAAGAACACACTGACAATGGGTGGGGGGCGGGGGATCACAGGCCCATGGGCTGTGTATGAAGCCTTTGGAAAGACGAACATCTTATCTTGGATGAAAACCACCCACCACATCTCCCAAGTATGAAACTAGGAGTTTTCTTAGACTCCTAGTTAGTGGTTGCCATCCTTATTGTGATGACTGATAATGTTGATAATTTCATGGTCTACTTTGGCCATTTACTCTCTAGCATCATCTCTTGCTGTATTTTCATGCCTCATTTTTTTTTTTTTTACAGCAGACATACACTTGGGACCATGTCACACTCAGTTACTTGTAGTTCCCAAAGGCCACGCTTCTCCTCTTTGCCTGCACTGCCCTTTGTCATGAGTTTGATTGGTAGCAGGCTTGTAAACCTCATCTCAATCGTTACTTTCTCTCTGCCTATGAGACCTTTCCTGACCTTCTGGGTAGTGTAGACAACTCCCTTCTGTGGGGACCCCTGTACCCTGTCCTTGGCTAGACTTGGAGAGTTTTCCAAGGGCATAGACTGTATCTTATGCAACTTTGTACCTCCAGCACCTGGCCCAGTGGCCCAGTAAGAAAGCGAGAGTGAGAGGGAAGGAAGGAAGGAAGGAAGGAAGGAAGGAAGGAAGGAAGGAAGGAAGGAAGGAAGGAAGGAAGGAAGGAAGGAAGGAAGGAAGGAAGGAAGGAAGGAGAGAGGAAGAGAAGGAAGGAAGATACCATCAGTTAATCAGCCAATGATAAAGTGACTTTTGTCACTGTTCACCACTGTTACCTGCTCTCACTGCCTCCGCCAAGTAGAAAGTGGAGATGTGGGAAGGGCAAATGATAGACTCAAAACAGTTGTCATGGTTTGATATCCAATGGCCAATTTTCAGGTGTTCCAGAAGATAGATGCTCTCTTCTAACATGAAACTCATATTTTCTTGAAAAACATACAAGATACAACATTCCCAGAGCTGGAGGCAGGACTCATGAGCTCAGAAGATCAGGCCCAAGGGCCAATTTCACCAGACGGGGAAGCCAGTCATTCTGCTGCTGAAAAGAGGGGTGGAGCAATGGGAACAGGGTGTTGGTCCCCAAGGGAAGGATGTGCCAGGCAGGGCTTTGCTGGGGTGGAGGCACCTGCACACCATGTCTTCTCTCTACTCCTGAGATCACTCAGCTTGGCATTCACTGTCCCCACAAGGAGCTGGACCTGGAGACACCAATGGGGAGTGGTTGGGGGGTGGTGAGAGTATAAGGGACTGAGAACAGGAAGCCTTCATTCATTCATTCATTCATCCATTCATTTATTCACTCTACAACTGTTCCTTGAGTGATGGATATGTGTTGGAGATACCCCAATGCAAGACAAAAGCCCCTCCCAAATCTGTGTGTCAAATCTCTTCTCTCAACGAGCAGCTTGGATTCTTTTCAGGGCACAGTTCTCCATGACACCAATTCATAGTTCAATGAATTCTCCTCCCCAGAAAATTAAACAAACCCACACAATTTTGTATATTCATTTGGGAGCCTTGTAAACACACTGAAGCCCATTTCATGAATACCTAAGATTAAAAACTGTTGGTTGAGAATGTTGTTCTATGTCTCCCAACCCAAAATTCATTTCTGGATTCTATAGTACAGCGGCTCCAACAGAGATGCCTTTAAACATGGTATTTTCTAACATTAAACAAAGGTTTCAGTCTTTGACCAAGGCAGGCACAAGAGAGTGCCTTGTTTCAAAGCAATGCAAGGAAACCAACTGGGGAGAAAGAAAGTGGGAGAAGAGGAATACTGAGTGCCAGGGCCTGCCAGCTCCCCAATTCCTCCATCTACCCCACACTCAGCCCTGCCTTGGCAAGGGGGACTCAAGGGATCCCAGTCTTATGTCTGCATCTCATCCAGTCTGGCTACAGACTCCTCTGACTCTCCCAGCTTGGTTCCCAGTGCCTGGGGGCCTGTCTCAGGGACTCAGGCTTTTCTCCTCACTCTGGACTCACCTTCCCAGTGTTGTGTGTCTTTCTACCCCGTCCTGTTCTTTCGTCATGGCTTTACCCAGATCTCCAACTTAAGACTTCAGCTAAAGGGGCTTTACCCTGATCTCTGACTTAAGACATCGGCTAAAGGAATGCAAAGCCTGGCCTTGGCGTTCCCTGCCACGCTTGGTCTCCCAGCTGCAGACCAGCAGAAGTTCCTATACCCCTAAAATTGCCAGAGTGGCAGGGCCTTGGCTGTTTGAGTGTTAGGTCCTCCACTAGGCCACCAGTCTGCAATGTCCCCCTCCATCTTGCCATCCCTGGCCCTCCTGCCTCCTTCCTCTCATCCCCACCTAGGACCCCTGGAAGTGTAATGACGATCCCCTCATCCTCAAAGCATGCACCCGAGTCCCCCTCTGGCCTTGCCTTCATCCCTGTCGTGGTGAGGAGACCTCCCAAACCTAGAATAGACTTATGCACTCTCTAAACAAGATTTTTTTTTTAAATGTCTGTTTTTAATTTTTGGAAGGGACCACATGATTATGTATAAGAAATCCTAACGCTGGGGTTGTGAGGGGGGGTGAAAGTCATGGAGAAGTGGAAAGTATTTTATATCAAACACAGCAAGTGTCATGGCTGCTGATTAATCCCTTCATGGAAAACGGCAATTTTAACATTGACATGAGTAATCACACCTTTTCTTTCCGTAGTAGTTTAGCATTTCCTGTTATAATAATTCAGGCCTAATACCTCACTCAAGGAAGCAGAAGTGTCAGTGCGCTGTTCGTTTTCTCTGCGTTGGCCCATTTGTTTCTTCATAAACTCCGTCGGAAGCGCTGTCGGACGTCAGTGATTCATGGTGGATGTCGAGGAAGATTCTAAAAGGCCATTGCCAAGAAAGACCTCCACACAAAGGATATTTCTCAAGTTGGTGACAACTCAATGACCCCGCAACTCAGTCACCAGTCTCTTGAGCTGTGTGAGGTCTTTTGCTCTTAGATTTTCAAGGCTATTGTCTGTGTAAAGACGGGTGAAATAAAGGAAAAGTCCCTGGACCAAGGCTTAGGTCTCTTGTGTCCTAATCCCAACACTGTTGTTTAGTTCTGCTAAACTTATTGACTTCTCTGGGCTCTAAATTCCTCATCTGTACAAAAAGAAGGCTGGCTGAGGACTATATCAATAAAGACAGTTTCAGCTTGAAAATTTCATGGTGCCACTTGGCATGACTATTGGGGTTTTAAGTTGGCTTTTTGTTTTTAAAATTTTATTATTATTATTATTATTGTAGACACTGTCTCGCTATGTTGCCCAAGCTGGTCTTGAACTCCTGGACTCAAAGGATCCTCCCGCCTCGGCCTCCTAAAATGCTGGGATTACAGGCAAGAGCCACCACACCAGGCATTAAGTTGCTCTTGAGAGTTTCTTGAACTCTTTCCCGTCTTTGTTTTCTAAGAGACTTTGACAATTGCGGTGAGAGTTCAGACTCATGGCCGGGTTACGATTCTGGTTTGCCAAGGAGGTTGAAGAATGTGGCAAGACACCACCGCTACCCTTTAGTCTCTTGACCTTTGCTCTGTGGCCTTTCCCTCCCTCTCTTGGGGCCTCTGCCCATACAGGATCTTCATGCCAGCTTCCCCTCTGCTGGGGCTGCCAACTCAAGCCTCCCCGGAGGAGGCCTCCGCACCAGCTCCTTCCCACAATGGCTTCTGACTCATAGCTGCAATGCAGCATGTAGCAGCCCCTGACAAGAGCACATCTTGCAAATTATACCCAGGGTTGCTTCTCTCATCTGCCCTCTGGATACCAGAACCAAGGTAGCAACTGCAATTGGATTCTTTACAGGTTAGAGAACATTTCATTAAACTTGGCAAAGCTCTTTAACTCAGACATCTTTTAGATTTTTTCCTTTTATATATATATATATGTATATATTTTAAACTAGGCAAATATAACTAATATTTGCAGTATTGTTTTGACTCTGTCAGTACAGTTGGTTCACTCATATCTGAGCCTCTAAACATTAATAAGATTCTGAATTTTTACTCTGAGGAATACATTCAGAATTGATTCTGACACTTCTGTCTGGACATGATTTTTCTAACCACTTTTGGAAAACAACAAAGCAGAGTAAGACCGGGTGGCAAATAGGTTTTATCTCATCTGCCAATAGCAGTCTATTTATTGTGGTTTCCTCGTGGCTATGTTGAGAAGGATCATGAGACAGAGTTGGCAGGAGGGAGTGCCTCACGGATGAGCGATGTCTGCCCTGGGTGAGGAGAGGACCGCATAATGTGTATGCCACTTTCATATCATCCATGGACAATAGGAATCAGAAAACACTCTAAAATTTATAGATTCAATTATATTTTCAGGAGTCAGTCTCAAATGCTCTGTTCTCTCTGATACAACAGTGATATATTTAACTGTTTGACAGGAGGGAGAATTAAAATCCTCGGAGATATCATGGCGCCATTTTTAGTGAGGAAAGTTGGTTTCCCTCGTAGGACTTCTGTGCTGTAAGCACCTGAGTAGGGATGACAGGTTGCTGTGTCCAGGAGGATGATCCCAGTTTGGACCTGTCTGTGTTAATTGCGCTTGTTTCTGGATGCAAGGAACATCCAGCACACATGGGGAAGTAAAAGAGAACAGGAATCAATTTCTGCAGGCTTCATGGAGAACTGAACATTCATTGACTAGACCATGCATTTCTAGCAACTTGGAGCTTGTCTGCCTGCTCAAAAATTGCCACTCACTGCTGCTAGTGAGCCCCCATGGCATTAACTCTGCTGCTGCACCTCTCTGCTTTTGCAAGTGATGAAGGTGCCACCTGCTAATTGTTTCTCAGTATGACTGGAGCGTCAGCCCATAGGGACTATCTGATTGGTCCCTGGGATGAGTGATTCCTCTTAGGCAGAGGCCACCTTTTCTTGAGATGCCACTTAGGCCACCCAGCAGCCTTTGAGCCAAGTGCTCTCCCCAGTGTAATCAGCTGGGAACTGGTCAAGTGGCGGCCCAGAGCAAGGTGACCTGTGTCTAACATGTTCCCTCAGAAGGGGCCATGTGTGTGGCAGTTGCTCCTAGTGCCTTGGCCCCATCTGCATTCTGTGTTCATGCTCTAGCTGTGTGCCACCTTCCACCCAACATTCTTTCCCCAGGGTTACCCCCCGTTTGTTTTCCCATCCACAGTGCTTTCTCTGCAATGTGTCTTCTTTCACACCTCAACACAGCACTGAGTGTTGTCACACAAAAGCAGCAGCCAAAACTTCCTCTTTGCAGGTATTTTGGGAAAAGTGCTGTGTGGACCCAAAAGAGCATTTTCTAGCCTTCGTCCTGCCTCAGAGTATTTCTGTTTACTATTTTCTGCCTGGGCTTGTCTTTGTCATTGTTCCCTGCCTTGGTTTATTTAATAGCAGCTCCCTTTAAGTTTGGATTAGTCAGTCCCACCTCCTACGTGGTGAATTCAGTAGTCATGAAATGGAGGTAACAACACTGTCAATTCTATGATTGAACAGATTGAACACGATTCCAAATGCATTAGGAGTTAAACCACATAAGATGTAGCCTTCCCTTCCCTTCCCTTCCACCTCTGCAAACCTGGAGGGAGAATGACTTGCATCTGTGAAATAAGAGGGAAAGATGCATTTTTGCAATATTTGCAAGTGTTCTCAGCACAGTGCCTGGCATGTTTCGGCTGCCATACAACACGTATTTGTTGGGAAAATGCTTGATTATGTTGTTAATCACGTATGCAGGGGCTATGGGAATTCAAATAATGTAGGATGATATAAGCTGGGGGAGTCAGAGAGAGTTCCAATAGAAAGCAGGACAAGGAATGTGCTAGAAGGTGAGTAAGGATCTACCCAGCAGGTAGAAGGTGTGTAAGGATCTACCCAGGTCAGAAGGGAGACAAGATTAACAGGCTACATGGGAACCACTCAGTTCCTTGGATGAAAGCTGTGTCTTTGAGTTAGCTATTACGGTGATGACTGCTGTTGTCATTATGGCTAAATTTACTCTAAATAGAAATCTTTAACTATCTCAATGAGCCCTAAAGAGAGGCTTAGTCATCGTGATCACCAAATGTCGTCACACACATTAAGCACACCTATGTGTCCAGAAATGTACCAGCCTCTCCGTTAAGTGCATGGTCTCTCATTTGCTCTTGTCATTTGGGCTTCTGGATTTGAAAACAGAGGCACGAAGGAAGAAATCTGACCTTAGAATAAAAGGAAAATGTACTCCCTGTGTTGGATTTTTGCCATTGTATATCACAGAGATTTTTAGACGCAAAATGACCATTCATTCATTTGGCAAATAAATATTAAGGCAACAACCATAAAGCACTATTGGAGGGAGGCATAATTCAATAACCAATGACATTTACTTCTCTAATAATAACTATGACAGATGCTACATAGGAACATGACAAGGTGCGAAGGACCATATAATGGGGTATTTGCCCTAGCTTGGGGCAGGGAAGAATATTTCCTTAAGTACTTGATATTTAGAGGGATAAGAAAGAGCCAGGCAGAGTTGGGTGAGGATGACTCAGTATTATCCAACTGAGAAAAGTCCCCTTTTCCCATGCTTTGAAGTGCATTTCTTAGTAAGTTACAAAGCCCTGCAGTAACCTTCTCTGGCTGGTGTTGACACTTGAGAGGTTGGCTGAGCAGATACTATGGTGACAGCAGCAACTGCTCCTGAGGAGAGAGGTACGAATATCAGATAGCAGCTTCTACCGAGAGCACCCACCAGAGGTACTCAAAGTACTTTCTGATGCTTTCATTTTGTCTCTTAGAGTTAAGTAGAAGATGCACACACACACACACACACACACACACACACACACGCGCGCATACACAGCACAGAGCAATATGTATCCAAATCTACTTTACAGCCATTTATTGAATGTTTCCATGCTCAAGGTTCTGAGTATGGCTGAATACTCCATGCAATGAAGTACCTCATAGAAACCTCAATTTCTGGCCTCTTCCGTACCCATCAATCCCCCAGTTACCTCTGTCTTCTTCCAGCCACTTTCATGCCTAGCTTCCTACCTCCTATCCTTGGTGCTGTTACTTGTCAACAGCTAGTCCTTGAGATCATCAATGTTTCTGCTTTGTTCTGTGCTATGTGATGAAGCTGGTGGAGCTGGCATTTCTGTTCTGTCAAAGCTGGGTACCAGCCATGAACGGAGAAGCTTTGCTTGTTACTAAAAGCAATACCATCTTGCAATCCTGACCTCAAACTTCAGAAGAATTGAGAAACCAAGAGGTCTGAAATGTCTTTGCAATTGGCATGCTGAAAACAAAGGGAAGAGTGTCACTTCTTGAGTAGCTCTGACCCAGCCTCTACGGGCTCCATTCTGAGCATGGTGTCGCTGTCGCTGATGCAGCCTAGAACTGGGCAGGGAGGAGTTGGGTGGAAGTCATGGAAATTTCGTTGCAGGCTTCCAATAGTCATGGCTATAAAAGTAATATGACCACATGATTCTCTCTCATTGAGAAATAAAATGCCCATTAAAAAAAAGTAAATTGTGAAAGTAAAACTGGTAAATGAAGAATAACCATCTGTACTGGGAACATGCTTAAGTGGCACTTTTTTCTCCTGCAAGGGATCATGTGGAACGGCTTTATGCTGATACACCACTCAGTCTCTCACATTCTTCAGGATCAACTGGAAAAGAATTTCATGGATACTGTGTGTGAAAGTCAGAGATCGGCACTAGGAAGGAGACCGGACTTTGGTCTCTGGGATTTTCAGCAAAATGTTAATATTCTCTGGGCCTCTGTTATTCTCTGTGTAAAAGGAACACAAACTCTTCAAAAGAGAGATGAAATCTTTGTGACCTAGAAGACAAGGCTACAAGACTACATTCTTGTAGCTATATATCGAAGGAGTTATTGGTTGGCAAAGAGAGGGAGAACTGGGAGAAAGCATCATTGTGGTTGATTTGAACATTTCAGTCTAGCCGAAAGTACAATAAATTTCACTGTGGCAGGCACAGTAACAAACAGCCCCTCAAGCATGTCCTCATCCTAATGTGGACAACAACAGAACAAAATCTCTAGAAAGCAACAAGGCCAACAAGGTTAGGGACCCTAGAAGGATATCTCCAGGGAAAAAATAAAGAATTGATAGCGGATATATTTGAATACCACGAAAGGAGCCTTATACTTCTGGCAGAGTTTGGGAATACAACTGTGATAGGTACACAGGAAACTGAGCAAGAAAAGAATATGAACAATTATTAATCCTAGGACAAATAGAATCAGTTGATCAAGACAACAAATGTAATTATAAGGTATTAAATGGATCAGCTGGCTATGTTTTTATGTTCATAGTAATGTATAATAATCCCTGGATATTGATACAGCCATAGGTCATGAAATCATTTTGGAAGAATGGGGGCATATGTATGTGTGTGTGCGTGTGTCCATGTGTATGTCTGTGGCAGGGCAGTATGCGGGTACATAAGGAAGTGAAATTCTTGATTTCCAGAGTATGAAGGTAATAGATGCTATCTGTCTTAGTTCATTAGGGCTGCTATAACAAAATACCAAAGACCAGAGGGCTTATACACAACAGAAATTTGTTTATCAGAGGTCTGGAGGCTGAGAAGTCCAAGACCAAGGTGCTGGCAGATCCAGTGTCTGCTTTCCAGTTCATCGATGGTGCCTTCTCACTGTGTCCTCACGTGGTGGAAGGGATGAGGGGTCTCTCTCAGGTCTTTTTTATAAAGGCACTAATCCAATCACGAGGGCTCCCATGATCCCATGATCATTTCCCAAAGGCCCCACCTCCTAATACCATCCCATTGAGGTGTGACAGTTTCAACATATGAACTTTAGGGGAACATAAACAGTCAGACTATGGCACTATCTAAAAGTGAAAAATCAAGGAGAGCAATGTGAACATGCTGTTTGGAGACATGCAGGTAAACACAGAAGGGAAGAGTTGAAGTCATTGTCTCTGGAGAACGGGTGATGGTTAGGTAGAAGGGCTGGGGAAGTAAGTACCTCTTCAAACTATGGGCATTTCTTCTTGAGCATAAAGTAGAAAGAGCCTAAAATAGAATGAAAAAAACTCAGTGACATCTCATTCAAGGCCCTTTACAATACACCCACAGGCTAACTCACCTCATTTCAGATTATACCAAAATTCTTGTTATGTCACACGCTAGAAGCACTTTCCCCAAACAAGATGTTCTTCAAACGTGCACGTTGTGCCTTCTGCACATTGAAAGGTGGCCTTACCAATAACCTGACAGAGGAAAATAATCTATCTAACAGAGAGTAAGATACCCTTTGTTTAATTAAAACACCGGTGACCTAACTCCTTATCTCTAAGAGTTTCATTTTCTGTCTTGAAGAACCCTAAGCAGACAATAGGGATGCAAACTCCCTGTTTCAGCTCTCTGCCTCAGTTCCTGCCCCCCCTCACACACAAAAGCAGATTTCAAGGACTCAGATAACCTAGCATCACAGAGAAAGAAAAAGAAGTAAAGAACTCCCTGACATCTCACAGATGCTTCTGTTATTAGTCTGCTGAAACAAGCAAAAAAAGCTGTTTTTACCCTTTAAGACAGCAAGCAACTTTCCCTCAGCTGCCCAACACTACCCTCTATATTTTCTTCAGTGCTGTGGCCTCGCTCTCTCTCTCTTTCTTTCTCCAGAATATAAATCAACTTTGTACTTCTTTCTATCCTAAACTCTGTGTGAGAATTCTTTCTTCAACCCACTGTGAACACCTAGTAAGTCTCCACTTTAGCACACATTATTCTCTCTGCCTGGTGTTGTTGCTTCTCTTCTCTCTACTTGGCTTGTTTCTATTATTCTCTCAGCCTAGGGTTGCATATCACCTCCTCCAGGAAGCCTTCCCTAGTTCTAGGGCTGAGCTAGTCGCTCCCTGCTTTGTGTCCTTGCAGCATTTCTGGAGTCAAACCACAGTCTATAGCTGATGTGCCTGCCTTTAAGCTCTCAACGGGCCACGTCTCATTCACCCCATTCTCTCCAACAGTCCAGCACAGTGCCTAGTACACAGTAGCTCCCCAATAAGCACCTGCTGAATGCACAAGGAGCTCCTCTTTTCATGCTAAGCAAAAAGTGAAGAAAGATGTAGTCTTACTTCTGAGTGGTTGTTGGATGGAAAAGTGGCCTCAGAGCCAATGACAGAGCTCCTGAGTGGACCTCCCAGGCGGCATAGTGGCCCCAGGGGAGAAGCAGCCACAGCTGGTTCCAGAGGGGAGGAGTCCAACCTTCTCACAGCATCCTGGTGCCAGGAGGAGCAAGGACAAGAGAAGGCTCCAGAGTTTGTGTCTCAGCCCCTTGGGGACACCTTCCTTGTAGCTTTACCATTGAATAGTGACAGGGGAACTCTTTTAGCTTTTGCCCTGCTACTCCTATTGACATTTTTAACTATTTGACCCCCTCTCAAGCTTTCCATCTCCTCCCTTCTGTGCCCACAGCGCCTGAGGACATCCCTAACTTTGTCCTGTCCACCCTGCACTGTGTGGGTTCTGCTCCTCTGATGAGCTGTGATCTCCTTGGGATGGGAATCACATCTCACCCCAAGTCTTCACACCCCGTGGTTGGTTATGGAGAGAATGGCTGGATGGTTTGTGAGTCCCTCCTTCCCTCCATCAGGACTGGGCACATGCAGAGAGGGATTGACTGCTGGAGACCTGGACTTTGTCCCCTGGCCTCTCTGGGCTTCATTCTTCACCTGTCCCTGGAGGGGGTCAGTAGAGCTTGAGCAACCTCTGATAGCTGCACCAACAGAGGCAGGTAGAAATTTCATATTTCCTGTTTCAAATTCTAGGGGACATGAATAACTATAACTCCTAGATGCTTGCACTGTTGCCCTGCCTAGGGAAACAGCCAATTCTGTCTCCCTGCTCCAGAATTCTGTGCTAAGACCCTGAACTTGTAGGCTCATACCTTTCCAGGGGGCATGATCCTTCACACAAAAGCTTGCTTGAGCCTGAGAGTTTTGAGTATTCTGTTTTCTCAGGTGTCTCAGGAGACAGAGATGCCAGAGAGAAATCAGTGAATGCCCCAGCCAGGTATCACTGATCCCCCGCCAGCCTTTCTGCCAGAAAGCGGGGTGGTGGCAGCTCCCAGTGCTGGGATATGCGGGCTCAGCCCAACCCTTACCCAGAAAGGAAGCCCCTCTGCCCGTGCCCTCGCTTGCCTCGGTGCAGTGGAGATTAACAAGGTTCCTTATGACTCATTCTGTGAGTCAGACGGGGGAAGAAAAACAAGCACGTCAAAGTCTAACTTTCAGATGGGTAAAGACTTAGCAGTGTGATGTGTGACCAAAATTGTTGATTTAAAGAGCTGGAAAAGAACTGTTAGGTTCTCTCTCCTCCCGTCGGCTAAGGGCTGTGCCCTCTGTGGGCTGGCTAAGCAGAGGTCCGCGGAGAGGGCAGAGACTCTGGACAACCCCCACCTGCGCCGACAGGAAGTATCCAGGAAGAAGACCCAGCTGGCTGAGGCCTGGAGCGGAAGCCGGAAGTCTGCCTGCTGCTGCATTCTGGGATCCCCGGCGAGCCCCTCCCTTTGCCGTCCCGCAGTCATGATTCCCAGCCAACCTGCCTTCTTGATTTGTTTGTGGTTCTAAGTCTTGGCCACATATTGGAATCAAGCTTTTTAAAAAAATCTCTAATTGTCTGATGACACGTTCTGTCCTAGATTAAAGAATTTCATGCTTTGGGGAGGCATTTCCATGGGCTGTGAAGCCTTTTTCTACGCTTGGAAGCCATACTGCCTCAGCTATCAGTGCTAAAGGTAAACCAGTTATAGTCCATTTAGGATATTTTAGGTCTCACAGCGGAATAAAGGGCACAGAGCAGCCTAATCTCATTCTAGCTTTTTTCTCTCAATTCCCTATTTTCCTCTCCCAATCTTCGTCCCTATGGCTCTCAAACACCTTCAGTGTTTTACTACTCCTGTAACCCAGAAGGAAGTTGTGTTGGGATCTTCTGACAGCTGCTCCAACCTCACAATCCAGAAAGTTCTCTCCAATCTCTCTGTTCTGTAGGGCGTCGGCTGCTCAGGGACCCTCAGCCCTGGAGCAGCAGCAAGAGCCAGGGACATTGCTACTGTGGGACTTCGGTCCCTGGGGTGGTAAGAGTAGGGTGGCAGCTCTCATGTAGTTTGATCTCATGACTCCTTTATATTCTTCTTAACCAGGGAGGACCGCAGAGAGCTTTTGTGTATGTGGATTACATCTATTGATATTGACCTTATTAGAAGTTAAAACTGAGAAATTTTTTTTAAAAAATTATGTAATAGTTTACTTAAAATAAGAATAATGAACCCATTCCATGCTGACATAGATAATATGTCAATAATAGAAGAAATGACTATTTTTTCACTAAAAAAAAGGTAGTGAGAAAAGTGGCATTGTTTTATATATCTGCAAATGTCTTTCATGTCTGGCTTGATAGAAGACGACTGGATTCTCATCTTGCCTGCTGTATTCTGTCTGCTGTGGTTTGGGCAGCTACCTCTGGAATACAGCACTGTGCATTGATGAGAGAATGAGAAAGAAAAAGGCAAACAGTGTCTTAGTATTATGAAAATTGTCTTGACCTTGTAGACCCCCTAAAAGGCCCTGGGGACCCCCATAACTTACCTGGGCCACAACCTGAGAGCTACTGGTGTAGATAGGCATGCGCAGTCAACAAAGCCAGAGCAGGGATGACGATTTGACAGTGCCCAGCGCCAGGAATAGGCAATGACTTGGTACCTGCGTGCAGATCCCAGAGGACTCACAACATGAGAAGACATAAAATAAAAATTGATTTGACTGAGTACAAGTAATAGTTGCTAATATCATGTATATGCCTGTGTTACAAATTTTTGAATTTCTGTGCAGTATACTCTGCTTCAGATGAACTTGGTTATATACTTATTTGATGGGAATCAGGAACTACATGCGTGTCAGCACAGCCAGCTTGTTGCTCCCGTAGCATGGTGAACAGCAAGGCACTGTGGCTGGAGTGCTGGGACAGACATTCTGGAAGCCCTGGCACCCCAGCCCTGCCACGATGGATGTGACCTCAGGAAGCAGACAGGAGCAATTTCAGTTACAGTTTCCACATCTGTAACAGGTTGAGTAGTTGGTCTCCAAAACCTCTTCTAGTTTTAACATTATCTGTTGACAACTTTTGTAAAAAGTGAAGAGGGATCATGGCATTTTTGAAAAAATTTCAGCTACACTGAAATAGTAAATATGTAATCAGACGATAGGAAAATAATAAGGAAATAAAACTGAACATTTACCAAATTCTGAGTAGAAGTTCACTTTTGAGGCATTGCAAAACATTTGTAAAATTAAAAAAAAAAGCTATAAAGAAGAAAGTAAAATTCATTCACTATATTTTGGTATATTTCTTTCTGAGTATACTTTTCCAAGTCACATGGTACACAGAATTTAATACTCTGATTCTTTAGGGCATTTTTGTTAAATATTTATGTAATTATTTTCCCCCCAACTTTATTAAGATATAGTTGTCCGTTAAAAATTGTATATGTTTAAGTTTGTATAACTTGATGGTTGTATATACATATACATTATAAAATCTTCACCACAAGTAAATGTGAAAGTCTTTGTTATTTCCATTTAAATGCGTAAAATTCAACTGTCTGGATATACTATATTTTACTTAATGATTCTCTTATTTTTTTGATATTTGAGAAATTGTTTTTTTTCTATGAGATGCTGGAATGTCTCCTTTTTTTGTCTTTATTGAAGTATAATTTACATATCATGCCTTTACTCCATTTTAAGTGTACAATTAAATGGTTATTAGTAAATTTACCACGTTGTACAGCTATTCACATAAATCAGTTTTAGAGGATTTCCTTCCCCCTATTGAGACCCCTAATTCCCATCCCCAAATACAAAATTGTATTAGGGTTTTGGAATTATGGACTATTGTTTTCTATTTTCTTTAGTGTGTTTCAATGTTATTTGTATTAGGAAAAATAATCTTAAGGCAAGAACATACTTTAAAAAAAGGCAGAAATATTGACTGTATCTACTAAGATGTCACATTCTTCTAAGAGTTTCAATGTAGATTTTTCTTGACTCTCATCAGACCCTCGGGCTTCACAGAACTGCAGTCCCAAAGGTGTGGCCAGAATTCCAAATAGGACCATCATGTGTCGTGTTCTACCTGTTGGTGATTCATGCTGCATTCACAAATGATCCCACCCCCATGAGGATAACAAGCAATTTGTCATTTCAACCACAATGCAGCTCCCAACATGCCGCAGCTTTCCTGGAATTCACTTTTCTTGTCTTCTGTGCCTCTACTGATTCCAGGAAGGTGGTGCAGCAATTCCTCTCTGCCTGTTCCCAATGCACCATCAAACAGGGCTCTAGAAGGAACAAACAAAATCCAGTAGCAGCCAGGGAAGTCCAGACACCTGGCCCCTCTCTGGCCAGCCTCTGACAGGTGCCCCGTGTCTCAGGAACTTCACATCTGCCTCTCCAAGGTGAGGTTTGAGCTAAGTTGCTGAAAACCCAAATCATCACAGAACCAAGTATCCTATGTCATTGAGACTTCTTTGTTAAAATGGAAAACAGAATGGACATGAAGGTGAAGACTGCTGAACAAAGTATCCACAGCCAAATTTAATGGAAGAGCACCAAGTCTGGTCTCATCTGTTTCCAGTGAGCTATTTCTTAGGTTCCTTTTCCCTTTCCAGGATTCATGCAACCCCATAATTACCTTGGTGGAAGTTGGATGTCTTTATTGGGGTGAATATTCCCTATGCGAGTCTCTTTTAGTGGGAAAATGTCTACTATACACACATTCATTTCCCAGCACTGCCAAACCAAGGACCACAAACTGGATGGCTTAGAACAATAGGTATTTATTGTCTCACAGGTATGGAAGCTGGAAGGCTGAAAGGAAGGTGTTGGCAGAGCCATTCTCCCTCTTGAAGGCCCAAGGCATGGATCTGTTTCAGGCCTTGCTCCTGGCCCCTGTGTATGTCTGTCTCTGTGTCCAAAATTCCCCTTAATTCTCCTTTTTATAAGGACATCAGTCATTTTGGAATTAAGGCTCATGCTAATAACCCCATTTTAATTTGATTACCTCTATAAAGACCCTATTTCCAAAGAGAGTCATATTTTGAGGTCCTGGGGATGAGGACTTCAGCATCACTTCTCAGGGACACAGTGTGACCTGTAACAGTGCATAATCCTTGGTAACCAGATACGGAACTCAGAACTGCCACCATTTCTCTCGCCCCTATTTTGTCAGAGGAATTAAGAGATCTGGGATTAATGATATTTCTCTGGAAAGCAGAGAAATGATAACAACTTGAAGTGGTAGGTTTATGAGCATTTCTTAGCCAAAAATTTTCTTGCGTATTGCACGTGTGACCCGGTGTGGGCTGCAGAAAGGCCCTGAGGTCTGAGCAGGATTTCACTCAGCAGACTAAGCCTTCCTCTCTGAGGCTGAGGACAGGCAGCACTTTCTGATGGATGGGGCAAGCCTGTGTTCGCAAGGCGGCCGCACACACTTCTGGCAGTTCCTGATCTCCGGCCACTGATGCCAGCAAGGCCTGCCCCAGGTGGGGGCTGCCCCTTCCAACAGGGCTGTGACTTCATGCAGCAATGACAGTGATGCTCAGGCCCTTGTGTCACTGGCTGGCAGAGACCGCAATTCTCACCACGCCCTTGGGAAGTGACAGGGTGGTAAACATAGCATGGCATTGCTGGCATCTATTTCAGTCTAAGTGGGTCTAACTAGCAACTGAAGGATGCTTAACATTGGATTAAAATAACATTTCTGGGTGGCTGGAAAGCCCTCATTTGATTTTATGCTGTGAAGTGACTACCAAAAACCTGTTACTCCCTTGAGACCAAAATTGTAGACAGAAAACAGTATTTTAATTTTCTGCTTTATTTTTTCTATGTTAAATGTAATTCATGCTCAATGTGGAAAATGTGAGAGGTGCACTATTCCTTATTTCACCAGCATGTCTGTCATTAAATGAAAGCAAATGTGGATGGCTTAAAATAGAGCAGGGAAGGGAATCTGATATTCATTGACACTTTCTGTGTTCCTGGACACCATAGCAATGTTGTCGCATTTTACCCTTACAAAATTCATGTAATCTGTGTGCACTGTACCCATTTTATGGATAAGTAAATGGAGCCCCAGGGAAGTTTGGTTGCAGGCCTGTCTTCTCACACACTGTGATCTTCTAACATCCAGTTCTGAGCTCATTTCTTCTAAGAACTCTTCCCTGGTAGACTCTACCCAGCTGTTGGACTTTGCTGTCACCCCCGAGGTTTCATGTCTGCTATTTCTACATGTCTGCTGTACAATTTAATGTTTTTAATACATTCATTCACATGCCCACCTTAACAGACCATTTTCAAGTGAGGAATTCAGCATTTTCTTCCCTGTGCCACGAATATAGCAAGATATTAAATAAATATTAAAAAACAGACTGGCTGACTCTACCTGGGAGATGTTTATCTTGGAGCATGTATGTCAGATTCTCTTGGTTTGAGGGTTTAGATTCACTCAATGAATAAATTTCCTGACCCTTCTGGTCATGAATTTTCTTCCCCAGTAGCAGGCTGGATTTGCCAAACTTTTTTTTTTCTGGGAGGGAGGGACCTACTCCACAGGGAAGCTATAGTAGTTTGGGGCATGTGAATCTTTAAAAATCTGTGCATGTAGCCTGCCCTGAGATTTTTCACTGTGTTCAAAAGGCGCAGGTGAACAGAGGAGACCCCGTCTTTGGCGGAAGTTCATGGGCATCAGAGCAGGTGCACTCCCCAGTGGGCAGAGAGCTCCTCAAAGCCAGGAGCTGCACCCTGTTCATGCTTTGTGTTCCAAGTGCCTAGGAAAGTGCCTGGCACACAGAAGTGTTCAATAAATGCTTGAGGAATAAATGAATGAATAAATTTAATTCCTTGTGAAGTATTGCCTACAGGCTAAGGGCCTAGGGAGAACGTCTATGTATTATATGAACCTCACATGTCCTCTTCTTTGATTTTGTCCCCTGGGCCTGCACTAATTTACTTGACTAGTTTAGCTGCCAAACATGCCAACCATGGGGGATTTAAGTCTGGGAGGGGGCACAGAGCCCCTTCTCTTGTGGTATTTTATTTTCTCAGTTATTTTACCTTGAAATTCCATTCAAGACTAATTTAGTCAGTATCAATGCACATTTGTTGAGTGACTCAATGCATAATTGCAAAGTTATCCATTAGGGACTCCTGATTACAATTTTATATTCAAAGGAGCACAGTGACTTAGGAAAAGGTCAGAGTACAAAGGAAAAGATAAACGCCTCCTCCCCACATCCTTCCTTCAGTCCATATCCAAAGAAGGCTGTGAAAAATTACAAGCCTTTCCCCACCCATATCCTCATTATTCTTACATTTCTCTGTCCCACCCACTCCTGGGCGGACAAATATCAAAGAACTGGAATTTGCAAATTTGTCAATGCTTCATTTGTTTCCCATCTGTTTCCTAAATGTGTCTGAGCCCTTAGACTTTTAAAAAATGTCTGCCTCTCAGCCCCGGGCATGAGTGACAGCATCAGACAAAGCAATTGTGACTTTCCTCTTTCATGTCACATCTGTCCCACAACTGGATACAGTTGATTTACCTGTAGTCAAAGGGACAGTAAGCAGAAAAGAGGATTACAGAACATTCAGAGGCAATCAAGGGAGGAAAATAGACCAAGTGCCAAGAGGGTATTAAGTAGCACAGCTATCTGCAGGAGCAGAACAAGCTTAGAGACAGTGGGGGGGAAAAAATCTTCCAGGGATGATTGTTGTACTTCATAAATCTGGAATTTTATGGGAAGCTTGACAATTGATTTTCCATTTTAGGTAATTTAATAAGTAGACACAGCTTAGTGGGTTTTGTTTATAAATTTGTTCAGGGTGCTCCTGAAAGACTTTCTATTGGCAAAGTCATTCTTTCTGAAGCAACCTAAGCTATGGAAAATGCATATTCTTAATTCCTGCCATACATATGTATGGGGGTTGGTTATGGGGGCGGTGGATAAGCCACAGAATATGGGAAATTTCTTAGAACATAAATTTACCTGAAAATCTAGACATGATAATATCCTTTTAATTAATCAAACATGCATTTATCATGTAATACAATGGGCATTTGGGGCATGAATTTCAAAGATAAACATGGGATGTCACATAAATTGCCACACTAGTGGCCACTGCTTTCCAATCAGCAGATCTCTCCTTTCCCCCTACCCTGAGGGTCTCCTCTGTTACTGGGCTTCTAGGCAAAGAGAGAAAAGTCTCTACATGTATATTCTATTTGTACATGGTCAAGAGACTTACTTTGAGATCCTCGCCCTCTGTGGTTACAATTTCTACCATTGAATTTCAAAGGCATTATTACTTGGGTCCTGCCTTTCTTTTCCTTCATAATTTCTCTCTGGCCAACTCTCCAGGCCTGTGACTCTGCTGGTCTTCAGAGAAAGTTAATCAAACAAACAATAAAATCAAATGTGTGGTACATGACTCATTCCTCCTTCCATTCTCCCCAATTTTATACCACTCCCCAAAAGACCACATTCTCTGCAGTGAGTCATGGGTGCTGGGTCTGAGAAATGATGGTGGCCCAGCCCAAGATGAGGCTGGAGAAATCAGGAGAATGGATCCTAACCTGCTGGTGGTGGGAGTTAGGAAAAAATCGAAATTCAATTTGTAGTATCTTTGTGAATGAATCATAAAAAGGGTGACCTAAAAGTACTTAGAAAAGTTGGGTATGATTCATATTGTATAAGGTGAAGAAATGGAAAGTTTTCTTCCATTCTTCAGCTTTGGTAACTGCTTTGAATTGAATATTTGTCCCCTCCAAAACTCATGTTGAAATTTAATCCCCAATGTGGCAACATTGAGAGATGGGACCTTTACGAGGTGATTGGGTCACGAGAGCCATGCCCCCATGAATGGATTAATCCATTCATGGATTCATGGGTTATCATGGGAGTAGGACTGGTGGCTTTAAAAGGGGCAGCATGCTCAGCCCCCTCATCTGCCTCTGCTGTCTTAGGACTCTGCAGAGGTTCCCCACCAGCAAGAAGGCCTCCACCGGATGTGGCTCCTAGACCTTGGACTTCTCCACTTCTATAACCATAAGAAATAAATTCTTTTTCTTTATAAATTACCCAGTTTCAGATATTCTGTTATAAGCAACAGAAAATGGACTAAGACAGTAATGAACGTGGAAAGTGAAAAATATGTCTTAAGTTTAAATCCTACCTCTGTCAATTGCTAGCTGTGACAAGGGAAAATTGCATAGTCTCTCTGATCATCTATATGCTCATTTGTAAGTCAAGGATAACATAATATCTTTAGGTGGGGGGTCAAAGCTAAGATAAATGAACTGTCTGATCTGTGATATTAATTTCCTATCTTAGTGCTTTTTCTACTGCTAGAACTGAACACTACAGAGTAGGGTAATTTATAAAGAACAGAGACTTATTTGGTTTATGGTTCTAGAGGCTGGGAAGTCCAAGAGCATGGCATCAGCATCTGGTGAGGGCTGTCCCATGGTGAAAGAGCAAGAAGTGCACGAGACAGAGAGAGAAAAAGTCAGGCCAAACTCATCCTTTTATCAGAAGCTCAATTCTTAGATAACTAACCCCCTCCCAGGATAATGGCACTAATTTATTTATGAGAGCAGATCCCTCACAACCTAATCACCTTGAAAACTCCCATCTGTCAATATTGCTGTACTGGGGATTAAGTATCTAACATATGAACTTTGGGGGACATATTCAAACCATAGCATTCTGCCTCTAGGCCCTCAAATTCATGTTTTCCTTACAATGCATAATACATTCATTCCATTCAATAGTCCTCAAGGTCTTGTTCTAGCACCAACTCAAAAGTCCAAAGTCCAGAGTCTTGACCAAATCAGGTATGGGTGAGATTCAAGGCATGACTCATCCTCAGGTGAATTGCTCCAGCTATGAGCCTGTGAAATCAAAACAAGTTATCTACTTCCAAAACACTATGGTGGGACAGGCATAGGACAGACATTCCTATTTCAAAAAAGAGCAACAGGCCGGGCACGGTGGCTCACACCTGTAATCCTAGCACTCTGGGAGGCTGAGGTGGGAGGATCGTTTGAGTTCAGGAGTTCAAGACCAGCATGAGCAAGAGCGAGACCCCATCTCTACTAAAAATAGAAAGAAATTAATTGGACAACTAAAATATATAGAAAAAATTAGCCAGGCATGGTGGATTGTGCCTGAAGTCTCAGCTACTTGGGAGGCTGAGGCAGGAGGATTGCTTGAGCCCAGGAGTTTGAGGTTGCTGTGAGCTAGGCTGATGCCACGGCACTCTAGCCCAGGCAACAGCTAGACTGTCTCAAAAAAAAAAAAAAAGAAGAAGAAAACGAGCAAATAGCATAGCTTACTGGAGTATTAAAATACTAACAGAACACTTCAAACACCTCTGAAGCTCCTTATGCCTGTCAACACATCCACACCAGACATACCTCTACTCCTACGGT
>CAUYRT010018875.1:0-38176 GCA_963574885.1 Lepilemur ruficaudatus
TAAGATTACAGTGAGCCACTGCACCTGGCCTTGAATTTTATCTTTAAATAATCTTTCTGCTCTTTTTTATCCCCCTAGTTTTCTTCTTTGAACACTCTATTTGTATCTTTTTTTTTTGAGACAGAGTCTCACTCTGTTGCCTAGGCAAGAGTGCCATGGTGTCAGCCTAGCTCACAGCAACCTCAAACTCCTGGGCTCAAGCAATCCTTCTGCCTCAGCCTCCCGTGTAGCTGGGACTACAGGCATGCGCCACCATGCCCGGCTAATTTTTTCTATATATTTTTAGCTGTCCAAGTAATTGCTTTCTATTTTTAGTAGAGACGGGGTCTCGCTCTTGCTCAGGCTGGTCTTGAACTCCTGAGCTCAAACAATCCTCCCGCCTCGGCCTCCCAGAGTACTAGGATTATGGGCGTGAGCTACCGCGCCCAGCCACTCTATTTGTACTTTTGCCTGTCTTCTATATCCATCCTTTCCTTCCTAATCCTAATTTTTTAAATTTCTATGTCATTTTGCTCACTTTTCTCATTCCTATCTTTTATGATTCTTCCCACGTTATTTAACCAGTGCATGTTCTCCTGCTCTTATTTCCCATTTTGCCTTCATTCTCTCTGTGTGTGTTTCTCTTCCTCCGTTTCTTCCCCGATCTCTGCCAACTCACACCCCATTCTTCTCAGTTATCTCCCCACCTAGCTCCTGAGCTCTGTGGCCTCTGGCCTGTGCTTCAGTAAGATTTTGTAGGTGATGGTGGAATACTTGGTCACAACTTTCCACTGCTCTGTGGCGATTGTTTATCTTCTGGTGAGTGTCGTTTGGATTCCCTCCTTTTGGATTTTGGTACCTTTGTCTGTAGTCCTGTGCTGGTTCCTTTTGGATCACTTTTCTTTGAATGGGGTGAGATTTCCTGAATTAGAAGGAGGTTCATGTGGGGTCAACGCCATGTTGCTGGTTAGCAGAAACCTTCTGTGTGAGTTTTTAGTCTTCACTACTCTCAGCCAATGGATTTGGGACTGGAGGGCTTTTCACAGGGCAAGGTTTCTCTTTTCCCACCTCACAGAGAGACTGCTTCCTGCATTATGGCAGGCCTGCAAACGTGGTGTATTTCTTAGAACTAAGCCAGGCTGAGGGAGTTCCACTGCCGCCTGGTGCCTGTGTTCTGGCTGTTGCAGCAAGATGTCAGAATGTGCCCCCACCTTAGAGAATAAACTTTGCTGGAACTTTCTGGAATCCACAGCTGGACCACCTTTTCAGCTTCCTCCTACGTCTCCTGGCGGCCTTCCTGCTGCTCTGTGGCTCAGGGGTGCAGCTTTCTCCCAGTTTCACAGATATTGTGTTTGTTTCTGTTTCTCATCCTTCTAGTTACTTGTGGGTGATTTCTGAGATGATGCAAGTGGAAAGCTCAACTCTTGCTGACATCCTCAAATTTGAGAAGCGCTCTGCTCTCAAAACCACTCAGCCATGCTGCCTTTGTAAATGGTGGCTGCGTTTCTTTTTCTTCATGAGAGGTCCTGTGGCAAAGCCTGAGCTCCTGTTCTTGGTCAATTTACTGTCCCAGAAAAGACAGAGACATGGAGAGAAGCTGTGTAGGCCACATCTGTACCTGCCCAGTGATAAGGGCCAGTGACACCTGTTCACAGGAAACCTGGGCTGGGAAAGAGAGAGAGAGAAAGAGGAAGAGGGAGGGAGAGAGACGAGCTCCAGCCCCCTTGGGAGCTCTGGGCTGGCAGGGACAGCCCCAAGTGGTAAGTCTCCAGTAGGAAGGGGAAGGGGAGGGGATCAGACCATTGACCTCTCTCTGTCCTCCAGGGCGACCACGTGTGGCTGGACCTTCCCTCCGCAAATAAGACTGGCGTGGCCATCGGAGGCATTATCAAGGAAACGAAGCCGGGCAAGGTCTTGGTTGAGGACGATGAGGGCAAGGTCAGTGCTGCGGGGCCCCCCTGGCTCTGCTCCCTGGCAGCAGGCGTTCCAAGGCCGAGTGGGGTGCAGGACAGAACACGGGAGTCCTGTTGTGGTGAACACTGCGCTGTGTGTGGGAAGCTAGGAGAATTAGGGAACAGGGAGGAGCAAAGTGGGGAAGGCCTGGGCGGGGCTTGTGGGAGGGAGCGAGCTGGTCTGCAAAGTGAAGAGGGTGAGGGAAAGGTGGGTGAGGAAGGTGTGTGGAGGGAGAGGAAGGGGCAAAATCCCACAAGTGAGCAGCCGGAGTCTGAGGCTGGCCCAGGGTGACTAGCTCTTCCACTGGTGGGGGCACAGGGCTCGCAGCGGAGCATCCAGCTGGTCACTTAACTCCTCCTCAGGCCATCCTCACTGCTCAGCTAGGTGTGGCAAAGTGAGGCGGCTGTAGGCTTGACCTCTAAGGGGAAGGGTCTAGACTGTGGTCTGTGAGCCCCAGATTATGGAAGCCAGCAAAATAATAACAATAATATCTTCTATTTGCATAATGCTGCTTTTTTTCTTGAGATATAGTCTCACTCTCTTGCCTGGGCTAGTGCCGTGGCATCAGCCTAGCTCACAGCAACCTCAAACTCCTGGGCTCAAGCAATCCTCCTTCTTCAGCCTCCTGGGTAGCTGAGACTACAGGCACTTGCCACCATGCCCGGCTAATTTTTTCTATTTTTAGTAGAGACAGGGTCTTGCTCTTGCTCAGGCTGGTCTCGAACCCCTGAGCTCAAGCAATCCTCCCGCCTCTGCCTCCCAGAGTGCTAGGATTACAAGCGTGAGCCACCGCGCCTGGCCTGCATAATGCAATTTTTAAAAATGCTCTTACTTGCACACTTTTATTACAATGCAACAATCTGCAAGGTCTCCTGATGCAACCTGATTCCAAATCTTCCAGCCCCAAGCTCCTCCACCCTGGTCTGAAATTCAGCCCTCACCACAGCTACACACTGACCCTGGGCCATGGATATGTGCTGGCCATAGCCATAGATGGACCTTGTCTTGTCACAGGTGTCCCTTGGCCCTTGTCACAGAATGACCCTGGACAAAGAATGGCCACCATGACCAATGGTCACCAATGACCTCCAGGTCAGCTGATCCATGGCCCTTAGTGCTGCCTCACTGCTGAAGACTCAAAGGGTAGGGTGTGGGGGGCTGGCTCACATGGACAGCGGCTGCCCCTCAGGGGAGTCTGTGCCCATTGTTCTAGGAACACTGGATCCAAGCAGAGGACCTTGGTGCCCTCAGCCCCATGCACCCCAACTCAGCCCAGGGCGTGGATGACATGATCCGCCTGGGGGACCTCAACGAGGCCGGCATTTTGCACAACCTCCTGATCCGCTACCAGCAGCACAAGATCTATGTGAGTCCACTTGTGTCCACAGGGGAACCCCTACAGGAGCCGACCTCCTGGGTGGGGCTGGCTTGGAGCCAGGCCCCACTCCGCACCCCTCACTGTGGGAGGTGGGCGAGGAACCTAGCCTTCCACTGCTCCCCAACCCAAAAGAAGCAGGGTGATCACACCCTGGGGGGTAGAAAGCTGACGTGTAGAGTGACAGCACGGTAGGTGCTCAGTAAGTGCTGCCCCTTCCCTCCATCTGTGGCTGAGTGGATGGCCTTCCTAGACATGTTGCAGAGACAGGGTTACCAGACCAAGAGTGAGTCCTGGGATGGCGGGAACTGGGGTCCTGTCCAGACGAGGAGGGCCATGTGGGTAGAGGTGGGCCCTTCCCCCAGACCCTGGCAGCGGACGGAGGTTCACGCCAGCCCTAAGCTGTCATCCTGTTCCAATGTAGATTTTCCCAGGAGAGGCGTTATCCCAGAGTGACACCAGCTCCACCCACGCTCCATGCTCTGCCCAAGTGGGTGCAGCCTGGGGATGTCACCACCTGCCTGGGCCTCTCTCTGGTCTGGAGGGGTGGCTAGTTTGGCTCTGACCAGCCCTTCTGGGCTGCTCTGAGGAGTTGGGGAGAGCTCTGGGGACCCTGAAGAGAAGGGAGGCCTGGAGAGGGGAAGGCAGAGTCCCCCAAGGCAAGGGGTAGAGTATCCTGTGTCATTCTGGCTTAATGTGGGCAGAGCTCCTGAGTCTGACAGCAGCCGTAAGTTACACCAAATGGCAGCTCTCCTTTCCGAAGTATTTGTGCACACATTCTTCATTTGGTTGTCATAGCCTTGAAGCCAGAGGGATAGCCTCTCCTTTCCTAACATGAAAAACCAAGACGTGAATAGTCGTGTGGCTTGTTGCGGAGGCTCTCCCTGTGCCACCACCCGAGGGGCTGCTGGACCTGCTGGGGGCTCCAGAGCAGCAGCAAATCCTGGGCTGGGGCCCCAAGAGCAGGGCTTGTCCCCAGGGGCCCGGAGCACACAGGACCTGCGGCTGGGATCAGCAAGGGCTGCAGTGGTTCATGGAGGTCCAGTCCATTTTTATTCAGCCCCTTCTAAGTACCAAGCAGGGCGCTCAGCATTTAACATCTAACTTCCCTGGGAACGTGCCCCCCGGGAGCCCACATTCCTGGTGGACACCCTGTCTTCCCAGAGGAAAGATCTGAGCAGCCAAGCATCTTGTTCCCGGCCCAGAATCAGGCTCCTCTTCCCCACCAGAGTGGGCAGGTCCCGGTAGCCCTCAGGCATTGCAGCCAGGGCCAGGCTGGGCAGCTCTGCTTGGGGCAGAGGGCGCTGACCAGCTTCTCTCTTCCCCAGACGTACACGGGCTCCATCCTGGTGGCTGTGAACCCATTCCAGGTGCTGCCCCTCTACACTCTGGAGCAGGTGCAGCTCTACTACAACCGCCACGTGGGCGAGCTGCCCCCGCACATCTTTGCCATCGCCAACAGCTGCTACTTCAACATGCGGAGGAATAAGAGGGACCAGAGCTGCGTCATCAGGTGTGGGCTTCTCCCGAAGGAGGGAGCCTCCCCTCTCCTAAACCACTCCGAAGCGGCACGCGTGCAGGGCCAGCCTGTCGTGTCGTAGGAGCTCTCCTCATTCAAGGGCAAACGGCCTTCTCCATCGCGCCTCCAGAGCTTCCTCCCCTCTGAACCTGGTCTTTCACAGTATTGCCGGGGCCGGAGCGCCCCCGCCTGTGATCAGTGTCTACTGGGTCAAGGAAGGAAGGATGGTATAGGCTCCTTCAGCATTGGGGCCCAGGTTAGGCGCTTGGGTGGCAGGGGCCAAACAGATGAGGTCTCACCCAAAAACACGTCTCATCGCAGGCCTCAGGTGAGGACAAGCAGCAGTGGCTCCAGGGGCAGCTCTCAGGTTGCCGAGGGACCAGAGGGACTTGTCCCCTGCAGTCTAAGTCCTGACTCTGCTTCAGAGACTCCGCCTGGCCTGGCCTCTCTCCTCCTGTGCCCCCAGCCCTCCTGGTGTCGAGGAGGCAGCGTGAGAGGGAAAGGGAGGGCACTGGGAACTCTGCCCCAGGGTACCTGCTTGGTGCTCTGGCAGAGTCACTCATTTGTTCATCCCTTCTAGGTTGTACCATGCCCCAGCTGTGTGCCCCTCACTGTCCTAAAACAGGCAGGCACCAGCAAATGAAAGGGACCTAAATCCCTTACATTCTAGAAGGGGAGGCAGACAAGGAATAAATAATCGCATTATCATGCAGGGACTAAGAGCTTTAAAGAAAAACGTGGGAAGAGGCAGGGCAGACCAGGCACAGCCTCTCTGAGGAGGGACGTCCAACGGAGACCAGACCCATAGAGCGCAGGCAATCGTATCTCATGTCCTCAGCAACCCTCGGAAGGCAATGTTCTTATCCCCGTGTTACTGTGGGGAAACTTACAATCAGAGAGGCTGAGATTGTTTTCCAGTGGCACACAACGCTCAAGTGGGGAGTTTGAACCCAGAGCTCTGGAGAAGACAGAGAGGTGCCCCAGGAGAGAGCTGAAGCTCCCAATCTGCCCTCTAAGGCAGCTCGCTGCAACGGAGCTCCCAGGGCTGCTCCCACCTGGGTGCCACCAGGGGAGGAAAGAGCGCCCTGATCTTTGGCTCATGGCAGGGAACAGAATGTCACTTGTGTCACACTGGGTTCTCCTCCTGCTCTGGCTTCCCGCAGGGCTGTGAGCAAGTCCCCTTAAGCTCCTGTCTCTACACTGGTGGGTCATTTGAGAGCTTGTGTTTGTAAAAATGCCTGGGCCTCGATGGGAGTCTGCAACCATCAGCGGAGGTTTGTTGATCTGGCTTGGCTATGCCTGCATAGCGATGGTGGACATTTTGATCATAAGTTTTTAGAAAGGTAATGTTTTCAGAGGAAACAATATCTGGCCAGGATTTGCGTCGAAATAGTGCAAGAAGGGAAACAAAATTGGCCAGGAGTTGAAGCTGGTTAATGGGACAGTGGGAGTTCATTACGCAAACTTTAAAGTATAGGGATCCTCCCCAGCGAGCTTGCAAAAATGCAGAATCTGATTCAACAGAGCTTAATGAGACCTGGGCATCTGCATTCTGAGTCTGCTGCCCACCTGTGAGCCATGCTCTCATTAGCAAGGCATTGAGTCGGCTCATTTATTCATCTGTATTTACTGGGCGGTGTGCTGCGACCCTGAAACGTACCAAGGAGCTTGCAGCCAAGCAGGGAAGAAAAGACAAACACACTAATAACTTATAGAACATAAGCAGCTGCAGACCCACAGGGGACTTCGAGGCCAATGCAGTGGGATTTCTGCATGGGGAGAGGGCATCCTTGTCAGACTAGCCCAGAAAGCAGGCCCAGGGTGGGTTTGCAGGAGGGTTGAAAGGTGTTGAAAAAAATACTTACCTGTGGACTCATGTCCCTGCACTCTCTCTTTGCAGCGGTGAGTCTGGGGCTGGTAAGACAGAGACCACCAAGCTCGTCCTGCAGTTCCTGGCCACCGTCAGTGGCCAGCATTCATGGATTGAGCAGCAGGTCCTGGAGGCCAACCCCATCCTGGAAGGTAAGCGTCACCCTGGGGACCCACCCTCTCCCGCAGCCTGTGGACTGGAGCCTTCCTGCCAGGAGGGGCCCGGGCAGGGACAGGATAGGCCATAAAGCTCTAGTGACTCCTCTGGATCCTTAGGACACAAAAGACGAAGGTGGGGAGTGCTCCCAGGCGGCATGAAAGGGAAAGACTGGCAAATTTGTAAGCTGTCACTGTGTGTTTTCCACAGGATTGTAAGAAGCATTCCTTTTAAATTTGGGAAATGCTGCTTGAGTCTATGCAGGTCCCCTGGGAAGCAGTTGCTGGGCCAGAATCAAGGCTGCAGGAGGTTTGGCAAGGGTGACCCCTGCGGAAGACAACGTGGAGGGAAGCAGGAGCGGGCGGGCAGGCCTCAGACTGGGATGCTGTTGGGATGCTTGGGGAAGGAAGGAGGAGAGGACATAGGCGTGCGTGGGGAGAGGGTCTAGCTGCCCTGCGGATCTGACCAGGTCTTGGCCAACCTGCCCCCAGAGAAGTCCTGTGTTATCCCCCAGGGACCCTGGGTGCAGCCCCTGGTGGGGGTGGCCCAGAGCCTGTGACCTCAGCTCCACACCTGTCAGCCACTGGACAGCACAGCCTCTGTTGTCCCTTTAGGTTGGAGGCATGCTTTGCATACAGTGAACATTCACCTTTTTTGATGTACGGTTTTATGAGTTTTAACAAATTCATGCAGTCCTGTAACCCCCATCATAACCATGAAATAGAATGTTCCCATCACCCCAAAACCTTCCCTCATGTCCCTTTGTAGTCAAACCGTCTTCCCAACCCCAGCCCCTGGCAACCACTGATTTGTCTTTTCCCCCCTGAAGTTCTGACTTTTTCAGGATGTCATGTAAATGAAATCATTCACTCGGTAGCCTTTTGCATCTGCTACTCTCATTAGCGTAATACATTTCCACGTTGCCTGCACCAACTCATTCCCCTTAATGCCGAGTAGAAGTCCATTGCACAGAGGTACCGCGGTTGTCTATTCACTGATGGATGGACATCTGAGTTGTTTCTAGTTTTTAGCAGTTATGAATAAAGCCTCTATCAATATGCACATACAGGTTTTTGTGTAAGCACGTGTTTTTCTCTTGGATAAATATGCATTTGGTAAGCTAGCCCTTTAAGTTTGTTGGAAACTGACGAAGTGGCCGTGCTTTTCTGAGGTGGCTGTGCCGTTTTGCTTTCCCACCGGCAGAGTAGGAGATTCCCGGTTGTTCTGGATCCTCACTGGCACTTGGCACGGTCAAGGGGATCATGCACCACCCTGACACCTGCAGGTGCTGTTCTGTTGTCCCTGCTGGCTAGCGATGTGGGGTGCCCTTTCGTGTCCGCGTTTCCTCTCTGTGTGTCTTCTCTGGTGAAGTGGGCGAAGTGTCTGTTCAAATCCTTTGCCTATTTTTTAATTGGTTTATTTCCTTATTAATGAGTTTTAAGAGTTCTTTATATATTCTGGATACAAGTCCTTTATAAGATACGTGTTTTGCAGATACTATGTCCCAGTCTGAGACTTGCTTTTTCATTCTCTTAACAGTGTCCTTGGCAGGGCAGAAGTTTTAAATTTTGATGAAGTTCAATTTATCATTTTTTCTGTTTATGGATCATGCTCTTTGTGTTATAACCAAGAAATCTTTGCCTAACCTGAAGGTTTTCTCCTATGTTTCTTCTAGATATTTTGTAGTTTTAATTCTTACATTTAGGTTTATGAACCAATATTTTATAGAGTGCAAGGTACAGGTAGACTCTTCCCCCACCCCTCTCTCTCTCTCTCTTCCTTCTGTTTCATATGTGGATATCCAATTGTTCCAGCCCTATTTGTCAAAAGACTATTTTTTCTTCCATTGACTTGCTTTTGCTTCTTTGTCTAAAATCAGTTAACCATACCTGTGTGGGACTACTCCCAGATCCTCCATTCTGTGCAATTTCTCTGTCTGTCCTCTCACCAACACCACGCTGTCTTGATTTCTGTAGCTTTATAGGAAGTTTTACAATCAGATAGCACATGACCTCCTATTTTGTTCTTCTTTTCAAACTTGGCTATTCTAGGTCCTTTGCCTTTCCGTATACAGTATATTTTAAAATCAGCTTGTCGATTACTGCAAAATAATTGCCCACATCAAGTTCTTCCTTAAAGGGGCAGCTGACTAGTCATTCTGGAGATGGCCACATCGGGTTCAATACGTTGAATAACTACTGTGGTGCTTCCCAGAGGCCCTGCGGCACCCTGGGGTTCCTCGGGGGGGGGGGGAGAGAGAGTGTGGTGCTGCCTAAGCTGATATCCCTGAGGAACTCTGTTCCTTTGTGTCATGGGACTAATGCCGGATGTGGTATTTCCAAACTGCACCCCAACCATTAATGGGTCATGAAGTCAGTCTCTTTTAGAGCAAATGAAATACCATAGAATAGAAAATACTCCAACCCAAAATAAAAATAAAATGAAAAAAAAAATCTATGTTCAAAAGCAAGCGGTGAAAGAAAACAAAAGAAAAAAGAAAATACTCCAACCCACTGCTCTTGGTAAGAACTGGTACTATTTTGTTTTAATTATGTGTGTGTAGGTGGGGGTGTGTATATACAAGGACATGTTGCAAAATATCTTTCTTACTGTGGATCACATAAGAAAAGCTTGCAGAAACAGCTTTACAAAAACACTTTTTTGGATCATGCTGCAACCCAAACACCTCCTGATCTGACCACCTCATCTGTGCCCTGGCCTGGGCCAGCGCACAGCACTGTCTCTGCAAGCTTGCCCTCTGCATCCCAGCCTCTACCCTGCAGCCTGAGCCATCTTTCTAAAGCCTCTGGGAATCTGTTCCCACATTCTCTCCCTTTCCTGCTTCCCCCATCACTGGCAGGACTAATTCCCAACTTCTGAGCTTGGCAATCGAAGCTCTGTGACACCTGGCGCCACCTACTAACTAGCTCTGTCTACCTTCCACTGCCTTCCTCCTGCATCCTAAACTCCGGCCAACTTCTCCCCACCCCCCGCAAGTGCACCTCATGTATTCTGACCTTGGAGCCTGCATTTTGCCTTCCTCTGAGCGCGCCCTGGCTGCCACCACCAGCTGGTGCAGCTCTACCCATCCTTCACTTCTGGGCTTGGTCACCTCTTCTGAGAAGCCTTCCCAGATGAGCCCCTTAAAGTAAATTTTCTCTTCTCTGCCCCCATCATGGGCATTGCTCACTCACCCTCAGCCTTCGGAAATGCCAAGACAGTGCACAACGACAACTCGAGCCGCTTCGGGAAGTACATCGACATCTACTTCAACCCCAGCGGAGTGATCGAGGGCGCGCGCATTGAGCAGTTTCTCCTGGAGAAGTCCCGCGTCTGCCGGCAGGTGAGGCCTCCACACGGCCAGCACGGGAGTCGGGGCATGGGGGAGGCTTCCAAGAGGGGTCCCTTTCCACCATTCTCACTCCTCCCCACAGCCCTCACCGGACAATGGTGGTCCCTCTCCAGTATTCCAGGACAACAAGTGATAGGATTGTCTCAGTTGGGATTTTTCATCCATACAATTTTCTTCATTCCTTGGTGCTACCACTGCTCAACTCTACTAGAATTGAGTCTGAGGCCAGGCTAGTTCCTATCTGAGGGAGGGCTGTGTCTTCAGTTTGCAGGACCATGGCAGGGGGAGCTGGATAATAGCATCCAAAAGGCCCATGGACAGGGAATGTGGTGGCACGTGGCCTGTGCTGTGACACTGGCCTGTGCGCAGACGGGGCCCAAACTACTAACTTTTTAGCTAAAGGCCCCACGATTTAGTTTTGCACTGGGCCAATCGTGTAGCTGACCCCGAATGGCAGGGACCCCAACATGTGGCACCCACAACAGCAGAATTAACACCCCTGCATGTGAGGGTGCTCTTGAGTGATGGTATGACACCTAACATGCGCATGCATGCGAGCGCACATGCACGCACACACACGCACACACAGAGGAAGGTCCGGGGGAAGGCCACCGACAGAGGGGTGGGCTGTGAGGGTGGATAGACGCGGCAGCACTGCGGAGAGCGGGGAGGGAAGCTGACGTTTAGTGACCCCCACCGGCGCCAGGCATGCCTCTGTATTGTCCCATCTGATCTTCACAACCGTGAGAAGCAGATCTCCTTACCCCCAATGTACAGACAGAAACTGCGTCCAGATACGCTGGGTCGCTTGCCCAGGGTCGTGGAGCCAGAACGTGGCAGTGCCTCAGGCTCCACAGTCTGCCCTGTCCAGAAAAGCTTGTGCTTCGTCACACAGTGCTTGGTGGATTCACAGACCTTGTCACCCAACATGATAGCCCAAAATGGGCAGGAAATTTCTAAAGCAGGTGAGAAACTAGCCCTGCCTCTGTTGAGAGACAGATTTAAAAATTACGGCATATCTGTGCTATGGGATGCCGGGCGCAGTCATGAAGGAGGAGGCCTGTCTGTGTTGATGTGGAAGGATCGCCAAATGGAAAAAAAGGAAGTTGCAGAACAAAAAGTATGTTTTTGTGAAGAAAAGAAAGAACTATTTATAGATACACTATAAGTAAATGCATTTAAAATATCTAGAAATGAACACAGACCCTGGAGTGGTTCTGGGGAGGGCAGGGAGGGAATTTGAGGATGGGAAGGTAGGGTGGAAAGAAACGCTCATCTTTTAATGCTGCAGTATATACTTCAGATTGTTTGGATTTTTATAATGAGAATGTATTTGTAAATAGTGTTAAAATATAAGGAAGGAGGCCGGGTGCAGTGGCTCACACCTGTAATCCCAGCACTCTGGGAGGCCGATGTGGGAGCATCACTTGAGCTCAGGAGTCTGAGACCAGCCCGAGCAAGGGCAAGACCGTGTCGCTACTAAAAATACAAAAAACAAAATACAAAAATACAAAATACAAAAAAAATTTAGCCAGTCAACTAAAAATAGAAACAAAACAAACAAAAAAAATTAGCTGAGCATGGTGGCACATGCCTGTAGTCCCAGCTACTCAGGAGGCTGAGGCAGGAGGATCGCCTGAGCCCAGGAGTTTGAGGTTGCTGCGGGCTAGGCTGATGCCACGGCACTCTAGCCTGGGCAACAGAGTGAGACTCTGTCTCAAAAAAAAAAAAAGAAGGCAGGCCTAGGGAACTCCGTGCTGTCACTAAGCAGCCGCAATGAGTGTGGCGTTGTGAGCAGAGGGCCCGGGCCGCTGTCTGCCTGCCGTGGGGAGCAGTGGAGATGCGGGCCACACCTGGCAGTGGTGAGTTCACAGGGCTGAGCCGGTCTTGGGGGCCGAGGGTGGGCCTGAGGCTGGCAGCCTGTGGGCCGATTCCAAAGTCACACCTGGCCAGGACAGCTCTGCCGGGACAGGGCCGCACAGGAGGCAGCCGGCACCCCTTGGGGAGTTGCTCACAAATGTGTCTGCAACGCCTGCTTTCCAGGCCCCAGAGGAGCGGAACTACCACATCTTCTACTGCATGCTCCTGGGGATGCGTGCTGAGGACAAGGAAGCGCTGTGCTTGGGGATGCCCTCGGAGTACCACTACCTGACCATGGTGAGCTTCACCTCTCAACCACCAAGGAGAGGGAGGGAGGAGGGCCGGCGCTGCGCAGCCCTGGGTGACAGCTGCAGAAAAGCTCCCTAGGTGGGGCTGGGGTCCCCTTCCCTCTCCACCAAACCTTTATGTTGGGAATCACTCTGCCTCCTTGCCCCCTGCTGTCACATGTACCCCCTACTCCAAGCTGGACCTGGTCCTTCCCCATAAACCTCATCTTCCTTTGATTCCTGCCAGATGACAGGCTCCTGGTGCTCAGTGGGTCACAGGTGTCACCTGCATGCCCCCGCCTCGATTTCACTCTGATCACCATCCCTGTATGCGCCCCTAGAACACAAACCCTGGAAAGCAGGGCCTTGCTCTCTCTTGGCTGCACCTACTACCTTGGGCAGCCACTGCTCATGCTAGGGAGAGGACATGGTCGCCTAGGGACATCTCTCCCAGGTGACAATCTCCCTGGGTCCCTGCCCCAAGGCCTTCACTAGCCCTGCTTGGCCCATGGTGGCAGTGTCCTCACAGGTCTCCCCATTGTTAGTGTTGACCTCTAATCCACTGGCTGCCAAGCAGCAAAAGGCTCTTCCCACAGTGCGAATCTGATGGTGTCACATGTCCGATGACAACGCTGCAGTGACTCCTGTGGCCTGGGGGGTAGAAGTCCAAACTCCTGAGTGTGGTTTCCAAGCCCCCATGATCCGACCCTTCTCCAGCCTCTCCCTTCTCAAAGCTGATCCCAGCCCTGCCTCCTGCCTCACGGCCTTGCCCTCACTGCCCCCCTGCCCTGGAAGCCGTTCCCCACTTCTGCACAGGGTTGGTCCCAGCCACTTCAGTCTGGGCACCTGTAACAGCCCATGACATGGTCATTCGCTCCCTCCTGCCCTCCTGGATGTGCAGCGCCGGGGCGGGGCCTGCCTCCCCATTTCTGCATTCTGGGGAGAAGCACAGGCCGGGACCAGCGGCCTTGGGAAGTGTTTGCTAAAGGAATGAGCCCTCGCTATTCCCAGAGACAAGGCAGGCTCAAGAATCGGCAGATGACAAAAAGAGGCTCAGGGACTGGCTTGGCCCAGCTCCCAAGTGGCCAAGTGCCAGTGCCAGCTGCAAGGCCCACCACGCTGTGGCCGTGCCAGTGTGATTCTGCCTCTGGAAGAACTTTTATGTATTTTCTGAGCTCAGGTCTTGATGTGGCCCTGCGGGGTCCACTCAGAGCCTGTGAAGTATGACTTTTCAGGGACCTCTGGCTGCGTCCTGGAGGCGGTCAGCCTTGCTGGCCCCAAGATGGAGGAGGTGGGGTGTGGCCGGCCCGTGAGCTGTGGTGCCCTGTCCCGCAGGGGAACTGCACCTCCTGCGAGGGACTCAACGACGCCAAGGACTATGCCCACGTCCGCTCGGCCATGAAGATCCTCCAGTTCTCTGACTCTGAGAACTGGGACCTCAGCAAGCTGCTGGCCGCCATTCTCCACCTGGGGAACGTGGAGTTTATGGGTAATGCTGGTTCTGCCCCCCGAGGAGGAAGGGTGGAGGGGCTGGGGCAGGAGGAGGAGGAAGTCTTGCAGTATTCACAAATCCAGGCATCAGCGCCCACTGCCCAGGTGTGGGCCGCTGCCTCTCCCCGGTCCTCAGCTGCAGACGGATGTGGCAGACAATGGCTCTCCGCCCGAAGAGACCAGGGCCCTAGGTTGAGGGGGTTTGAAGAAATGTCGGCCTACCCCGGGGGGAGAAGTCTGACTTGGGGACCCAAGAGGCACTGGCACTGGCAGATGAGCCACCAGCCTCCTTCAGTCAGCGTTGCCGCCACACCTGGGCGTTCGTTCATTCATTCAGCCCCAGGAAGCCAGCACTAACGGGGCCAGCTGTAAGCCAGGCCCAGCGCCACTGCGGTATCTCCTGACCCGCCTCTCAACTTCCGGTTCCTCCTCTTTGAGCCAACAAAGTCCACCTTAGCACAGACAGCCAGGCTTGGAGGGGGCATTTTTGATTTTTTTTTTAACTTAAAAAGATTGTGAAATAAAGTAGACAGATAAAGAAAGTGCAGAAAATACAAAGGTATGTTGTAATAAATAAAGCCATCATCTAGTAAGCACCACTGAAGCCAAATAGAGACCCTACACGCCCGGTCCCCCAGCCCTCTCTTGCTCAGACTGTTCATTCCACCGGAGGTGAAGCACTCTCCCTCCTTTTGCAGAGATTGTTTCCTTGCTTTCTGCTTACCTTTCTGTTACCTCCACAGAGTCCCCAGGCAGCATTTAGTGTTGCCTGCTCTAGCTGTTGTGTTCGTGGGATCTAACTGTCTGCATTCTCTCCTCCTACTGCATTCCTCGGCCCCACATTCCTGAGGCTCCTCCAGGCCTGAGGCCACTCTGGTTAGCACATGCCTTCTAGCCAGAGTGCCCAGCGTGCCTGGTAAACGCAGGTCACTAGCTACCGCTGCCTGGGCTGGATGTTCTCATCGGGCCTCATGGGGGCCTCTGTCCCACGGCTCTAGGCCGCTTTCCCGTTCAGGGTTCCTGCCTCTCTCCCTAGCTGCGGTCTTCGAGAACCTGGATTCCTCAGATGTGATGGAGACACCCGCCTTTCCAGTCGTGATGAAGTTGCTGGAGGTAGGGCCATGGTGTTTGCCAGCCTCCACTCTTATGAAGGGCTCCAGGGGGCTGGGCTGACAGACCCCTGACGCCTGATTCTCGTAACCCTACCCAGGCACCCACCCATTTCCCAGGCTCTAAGCTCAACCCCTGAGCCCTGAGGGCGGCGTCAGGGCGGCTCCAGGCAGCGCCAGCCAGTCAGTGACAGATAGCAGAGGCCAGTTTGGCTTTCTCTTTCCCTGTGTCCCTTCTGCTGGGCAGTGGCTCTAACTTGGCGTCCTCACCCTCCACCCCACCCAGTAACCCAGCACCTATCAGGATGGCCCCGCCTGTGCCTCGTGCCCAGGGCCTCCCGGGAACTGTGCTATTCTGGGGCGTGGAACGTGCTGAGGAGCTTGCGGCCCACCCCATCAGCGCCCACCACGTCATTACCACATGACATGAGCCTCCTTGTGGAAGAAGGGCGGCAGGAGCTGGGTGGGGAGAGACCTCTGCACTGGCGACATGGTCGTGTCCTCTACACCTTGTCCATGGACAGTTCTGGTGGAAAATTAATAGAATCAGAAGCAAAGAAAAAGAAAGAGCAATCACATGAGGCACATTTTGCTGTTAACATTCTTCACTGGTTCAAGGGTACTTAGAAGCTTTCGGCTTGGCGTTTCCATCTTCCCCAAATGACGGGGAGGCCCTGGCCATCCACACTCCCCTTGCTGCCTTAGGCCATCAGCCAACAGGCAGGGGTGATTTTGGTTGGGGCCTACCTGAGGCCTGGCCTCATCCCTCCCTGATCCTAGCTTTCCAAGGCATCAGCCCTTCTCTAGCCCCCAGAAGGCCAGTACACTGGGCCCCGTGAGCTGAGGCATCCTTCCCGAATGCTCTGTGCCTCAGGGCTCCCAGGGCCCTGGTTCTGGCCCAGATCCAGCCTGGCCTTGGTCTCAGGCACTGCTCACCCTCAGGGGCTCATGTCCAAACACCATAGGGTGCTTGGACATGAGAGGGAACAAGACATGGCAGAAGCAGTTGGGAGTTCTGGGCCAGGCCCTGCTCCACAAGTGCGATGCAGCCCCCACTTGCCTTCCCAGGTGCAGGACCAGGCGCTCCGGGACTGCCTGATCAAGCACACCATCCTCATCCGCGAGGAGTATGTCACCAGGCCCCTGAACATCGCCCAGGCTGCAGACCGGAGGGACGCCTTTGCCAAGGTACAGAGCTGCTGGAGCAGGGCCTGGCTCCTTGTAGTATTGGTGGAGAGCAGGAAGGAGCAAAGATCACTGGGCAGGTCCCAACTCCGCTGGTCACTTGCCCACTGACCTTGGGCTTCCTAGACTCTTGGGCCTCAGTTTCTTGCTTCTAGAGTAGGGATAACATCCCTCAGCAGGTCCATGGTGTTGGTTCTGCACACAGCCTCTCCAGGTGAACTTGGAGAAGGACAGCCTCCTCCTGTGCCTGAAAACGTGGGGCCTCACCCCATGTCTCCCCAGGGCATCTATGGGCACCTGTTCCTGTGGATCGTCAAGAAGATCAACACTGCAATCTTCACGCCTTCTGCCCAGGATCCTAAAAATGTGCGGAAGGCCATCGGCCTCCTGGACATATTTGGCTTTGAAAATTTCCAGAACAATAGGTATGAAGATCTAAAATCTCAGTCCACCTGCTCTCCTGTAATGGAGTGAGCTAGAGGGCGGGATCCCCCGACCCAGGCCAGGATAAGTCTGTGAGCAGACCCTGTGAGCAGGTCTTTCTGCACAAGGCAGCCCATGCCTATCCACAGTGTCTCCAGCACATGTAGAGAAGGTCACAGAGCTAAAAGCCATCCCCGAGAGAGACCCCTTGACACTCCTCTTGAGCCATCTGCTCTCCTCATGAACCAGAGTGAACTGTCACACAAGGTCAGGGTGAAAATGGAAATCGGTAACCATGACTGGCGGCAATGTTGGTTGGGTTATCATAACATGGAGTGGGGGAGCTGGAGCATTCGTGGACCATCCTCACGTTTGAGTTGCTGGGTAAGGCGAGGCAGGACTTCTCTGACCCAGGGTCCAGCACCCAAGACTGGACACTGAAGGGCTGTAACCTGGAGGCAGGTCAGAAAATTGCTGCCAGGTGTGACTGTAGTAGAGGCTGCGGTGGGGCAGACAAGGGTGGTGAAGGAGCCACACCAGGCCAGGCAACGGGCCCGGCACCGTCATGCATCAGGAGTGTCAAATGAGGACTGTGGGTCAAGCAGGCAGGCAGTGTTCTGGACACAATCCAGCTTACCTGAGCCTGGTTCATTTAAAGGGCTTGGCGGCACAGAGGCTGGGCCCATGTTCCCAAGAAGCAGAGGCTTCTGGTCACTGTCTGAGGAGCCTAGGGGCCAGCCTGACCTTGGTGTCCTAGGGCTCAAGGACCTGTCTGCAGGTGAAGTGTCACCTGGGAGTGATTTAGAAGGCCTCCTGGGAGAGCCAGGATTGTTGAGACATAGCCATTTCAAGTGCAAACAGGTTGGGACCTCAGCCTCCCAGGGGCCTGTGCACTGTGGTCAGGTGGGGGGCGGCAGGGCTGGCAGAACTTAACCTAAGGCATGGTGAACTCAAGTGGGATTCAGGGCATTGGTGTTGAGCCCTGGGAGGAACAGGTGAGCTGACCATGCACATTTGGACTCTTCGGAGGTGGGTCAGGGTTGGTTCTGGAAGACGGGGCCATGTATGCTGGGACTCCTCCCTGAAGGAAGGCCATCAGTAGCCACCAGTAGCCACCAGCTGGGTTTGTGCTGGGGCTGCAGCCTGGGGGCCTGGGAAGGAGGTGCTGCTTGCACTGGGTCCCTCCCTTGGTCATGCATTCTGCATGTGCTCACTGAGTGGCTCCAGGCAGTAGGCTGGGTGTGGGTGACACAGCTGGCCTATCCCCTCACTTCTTGGGTTAAGAGACATTGGACAAACAGTGGGAAGTATGATGAGGTCTTGCCTAACTAGGCGACCATCCTGAGGAGGCTCTGCCTAGGGCAGACCCAGAGACTGGCACAGCTGGCCGGGTAACGGGGGCGGAGGGGAGGCACCCACGCGGGCAGACCCGGAGGTAGAAGGGAGCCGGTGCACTCGGAGTGCTGTGAGGAGTCCCGAGTAGCAAGGGTGGGGCTGCAGAGGCGGGCAGGGCCTTCTGTGGTGGTCACTGTCTGGATCCTGAAGACAAGGGAAGCCGGGAGGATTTGGAGCGGAGAAGAGCGTGACCAGATTTGCAGGTCAGAAAGCGCCCCCTAGTGGCCGTGTGAGAGTGCCAGGCGGGGCGGGGCTGGAGGGGGCAGAGCTGTGAGGAGGCCGTGCGTGTGCCCAGTGAGCGGAGGAGGCTGCACGCAGGTGCCCGCGCGCAGGCGGGGAGGGGTGGTGGAAAGAAGTGAATAGGTCGGGTTCTGTGCTGGAGATAGCATGCGCCAGACTTCAGGAGCGGGTGGGAATCGGGGAGGAGGCACAGAGAACTACCAAGCATGACACCTTGGTCTCTGACTTGAGCCAGGGGTGGTGGGTGCAGGGCCTTCCCAAGGTAGGGAGCCAGGACAGAGAGCAGGTTGGAGGGTTGGGGGTCGGGGGTAGGGAGTATGTCTGGTCCATGCAGAGGGACCAGGCAGTCAACCCTGGGTCTCTGGAAGCTTGTATCAACACCGAGGTCACCTTGCCCACGGGGCTGGGGCTGTCATGTGCTCTCAGCCCCACAAGGATGGTCTCAGTGTCAGGACAGGCAGACCTGGCAGAGGACCCTGCAGGGGATCTGTTTTGGGAAAATCCCGGAATAATCTAGAAAAACATCCCACAAACCGAGATGGAGCTGAGAGACTCCATCTACGCGAATGACTCAGACGAGTCCAGCTTGACGAGTTAGGTGAGCTTATTAGAGGTTCCTCACAAGGGCACCTGCTCCCGGCAGCACAGGAACTTCTTCTGCGGGAGCTTTCTTGCGTGCAGAATCCACATCTACCACTTGTGATGTTGCCTTAAATCCCTTCCCAGTGAGAGACACAGAGCTCTTACATGTGTCATTGTATGCTCACAGTGAAACAAATCAAGCAGTTGCCATCACACAACCTATGTGTGATGTTATGTTATGTTATGGTATAATGTTATGTTAATGTTATCATAATAACCTATGTTATTATGTTATGTTAATGGTATAATTCTCCACTAGGCAGAGATTTTAGTATGACAGCGAGGTCAAGGGCACTATAGGACATTCAAAGCAGCACTAGAGCAGTCAGGGCCAATCTGTCTTTTTTCTTTGAGACAGAGTCTCACTCTGTTGCCCGGGCTAGAGTGCCGTGGCGTCAGCCTAGCTCACAGCAACCTCAAACTCCTGGGCTCAAGCGATCCTTCTGCCTCAGCCTCCCGAGTAGCTGGGACTACAGGCACGTGCCACCATGCCTGGCTAATTTTTTTTTTCTATATATTTTTAGTTGGCCAATTAATTTCTTTCTATTTTAGTAGAAACAGGGTCTCACTCTTGCTCAGGCTGGTTTTGAACTCCTGACCTTGAGCAATCCGCCTGCCTCTGCCTCCCAGAGTGCTAGGATTATAGGCGTGAGCCACCTCACCTGGCCAGTCAGGGCCAGTCTGAGCCAGCCGCGTCAAGGCAAGAGTGCTGGACCCTTATCTTATGCCCGGTAGTTATCTTGGTACTTGTTTAACCTACTTTGTAACAATTCTGCTGAGCATTCCAGGTTAGCCTGCTTCTGCTATGTGGTGGGGAGCTTGCATTTTCCCCTCAGGATCACAAGAAGCCAAAGGCAAGGACTTGATGATATGCTGAGCCTTCTCATTTCTCTTAGTCTGCTTGCTTTGGAGCAGAGGAGGTGACAGTAACAGAGGCAGAGAGAGGAGGGAGGGTGTGTGGGGAGGTGTGGCTGTGAGTATACAGAGGCTGCACGATGTACATCTCTGGGCACACACGCATGCTCTCATGCGTGGGTGGCTGGTGATCCCATGGCTCCGGCCTATTGCAGCGGGGCCCAAGCTGACCCCACCCTACCCTGGTGGTGGTGTTGCCTCCACAGCTTTGAGCAATTGTGCATCAACTTCGCCAACGAGCACCTGCAGCAGTTCTTCGTGCAGCATGTGTTCACCATGGAGCAGGAGGAGTACCGCTCAGAGGGCATTGCCTGGGACTACATCCGCTACACTGACAATCGGCCCACCCTCGACCTGCTGGCCCTCAAGCCCGTGAGCATCATCTCCCTCCTGGATGAAGAGAGCCGCTTCCCACAGGTGTGCATCTCCCAACCTTAACATGGAGACATCTGCTCATGGGTCTCCTCCTCAAGGTTGGGAAACTCTGTTTGGGTGGCCCACTTGTTCCTGGAGTTGCCAAAAGCTCTGCCAAGGATAAGCAGAAGAGCCCCAGCCTAACCAGACCCTCCTTTCCTTCAAGGCTGCCTCAGGCCCACCTCCTACAGGAAGGCTTCCCTGACTGCTGGGGTACCTGGCCAGCTATACAGAGGGTGGAGTAGGACAGCTGGTGGCCTCTGTTCCCAGCCCAGCCCTCACCCACCTCCATAAGTCACTGACCCCTGCATGTTATTCTCCTGCCGGTACAGAGGCCCTCAGTCATTCTGAGCCCAGGTTGCTTTAAACTCCTGAGCCTGTGGCTGGGCTGCCTGCCCTCCCATGGCTGGACTCTGGGGCCTCAGCCCATAGGGTGTCTGCCTGGGTTTTTCCAGGGGACAGATATCACCATGCTACAAAAACTGAACAGTGTCCACGCCAAAAACAAGGCCTTCCTGCCGCCCAAGAATATCCATGATGCCAGGTTCGGCATTGCCCACTTTGCCGGTGAGGTGTACTACCAGGCAGAAGGTGAGTGCAGCCCCTCTCACACCTTCCGAATCTGGATCAGATTCCAGGGGGACCATGGAAAGCTGATGGAGGGGACAAGGTTGTCTTGCAGATGTAGCAATGGGACAGAAGCATGAGTAGTGTGGCTTTTATTGGAGAAAGGAAATAGGATAGGGCAGGCATTTTTTTTAATATTTGGTAATAACTCTATTGAGATATGATTCACATACCCATTTATATGTAATTGTGAATATATATAATTCACATATTTATTCACCCATTTTAAGTGTACAACTCAATGGTTTTTAGTATAGTCACAATGTATATTCATGATTGCCACCATTTTAGAACATTTTCATCACCCCCAAAAAATTACCAATTAGTAGTCACTCCCCATTTTCCCCAACCCTAGGCAACAACTAATTCCTCTCTCTATGGATTTGCCTATGCTAGGCATTTCATATAAATGGAACTACACAATATGTGGGCTTCTGTGACTGCCTTCTTTCACTTAGCGTAATGTTTTCAAGGTTCATCCATGCAGTAGCATGTGTCAAACCTTTTATTGCAGATTAATATGCCATTGCATGGATATACCATACTTTATCTCTTTATTAGTTTATGGTCATTTGGGTTGTTTCCACTTTTTGGCTATTATGTATAATGGTGCTATGAACATCCATGTACAAATTTTTGTGTGGACATATATTTTCACTCCTCCTGGGTATGCACCTACCACTGGAATTGCTGGGTCAGATAGTAACTCTATGTTTAACTTTTTGAGTAATCACCATAATGTTTTCCATAGTAGCTGCATCATTTTACATTCCCACCAGCAATGTGTGAGGGTTCCAGTTCCTCCACATCCCCACCAACACGTGTATCGTCTGTCTTTTCAATTACAGCTATCCTAGTGGATTCAAAGTGGTGTCTCAATGTGATTTTGATTTGCTTTTCCCTGATGGCTATGATGTCGAGCACCTTGTGATGTGCTTCCTAGCCATTTGTATATTTTCTTTGAAGGGATATCTGTTTAAATCCTTTGCCCACAGTTTAGTTGGGCTATTTGTTTTTTTATTGTTGAGCTGTAGGAGTTGTTTATATATTCTGGAGCCTTATCAGAGATATGATTTATAAATATGTTCTCATCCTGTTCATTGTCTTTTCACTTTCTTGGTGATGTCCTTTGAAGTACAAAAGGTCTTCATTTTGAGGAAGTCCAACTTAGCTATTTTCCTTTTGTTACTTATACCATATCTAAGAGTTCACTATCAAATCCAAGGTCATGAAGATTTACCCCTGTGTTTTCCTCTAAGTTTTTTAGTGTTAGCTTTTACATTTAGGTCTTTGATTTATTTTGAGTTAAGTTTTGGATGTGTTGAGGGAGGCTCAGTAATGATTTTGATTGGAGAAATAAAAGCCTGGTGTGCTTAGAAGAACGAGAAGGGTGGCCAGTGTGCTGCTGTGATCAGGAAAGCTGAGTGGCCGGAGGGCTACTCTCTTTGGTTCATGTAGAGAAATGAGGAGGTGCTTTGGTCTGTTTAACTGGAGGTGTTGGAAGATAGGACTAGGAGACATATAAAATTTCAGGAGTTTTGCAGGGCTTTGCCTTGAAGGAATCTGTGAGTGTGTTAGTTCACAGACCAGAAGCTGCCTAGAAATAGGAGGGCATCTCATTGGTCAGGGAAGTACGCAAGGCAACACCTGTCTCAAGACCTGGAGGCCAGCGTCTGATGCTTGTGTAAGACAGAGCTCAGCATGTGTCACAGGTTAAGGACTGATCAAAGAATTCCAGCCTAGCAGACACCTGCAGCTGAAACCAATTAGCCTCAAGGACAGTTCCTGCTTCACTCCTGACCCTATGTCTCAGTTAATGAGAAATTAGATAAAAAAATATATAGCCTTGGCCGGGTGTGGTGGCTCATGCCTGTAATCCTAGCACTCTGGGAGGCCAAGGCAGGTGGATCATTTGAGCTCAGGAGTTTGAGACCATCCTGAGCAAGAGCGAGACCCCATCTGTACTAAAAAAACAGTAAAGAAATTAGTTGTACAACTAAAAAATATATATATAAAAAATTAGCCAGGCATGGTGGCGCATGCCTGTAGTCCCAGCTACTCAGGAGGCTGAGGCAGGGGGATCACTTGAGCCCAGGAGTTTGAGGTTGCTGTGAGCTAGGCTGATGCCATGGCACTGTAACCCAGGCAACAGAGTGAGACTCTGTCTCAAAAAAATATATATATATGTATACATATATATATATATGGCCTCTATATTTCTGTTTACCTTTTCTGCTAATTGACAGTTTTGTCTTTAACTTATATACTCAGCTAGGTCTATTCTTAACTTGGGACTTAGAAGTTTATCTTAGAAAAATTTTGTAACTGACTGCTCACATATATAGAATTAATTAAGTGAACTCTAGAAATTTTTGGAGAGCCTTGAAACCTAAAGGAATGAATGACATGTACACATAAATCTGTAACCACTAACAACTAATTGCTGTACCAATAAATACTAATGTGAGACTTCACTCAGGGCATCACAGCTCATGGGAATGCTGGAGGACCCCTGACTCCCCCATCACTTTAAACTATACTTTGTTTCTGTCTCGGTTATTTCTCTATTTCTATTATTTCTGAATCTTTTGCGATGATCCTGCCTGGGATCTGTTTTGCTGGGAGCGTAGCTAACTCCTGGCATGGAGGCATGGATCCAGGCATGATCCTTGTGTGCAGGGGCTGCTCACTAGTATAGAAGGGACGAGGTGTCAGGAGGTCAGTGGAGAAATGGGGCAATGCCTGCATAGTTCCTGCCAGATCCTGGCTTTGGTCTCTTCAGAAAGGGAGAGGCCAGAACAAGTGGGGCCTGCAGGGTCCCAGGACACAAGAAGACACTGAGCTCCTCCCCCCAACCTCCCTGGGCAATTCAAGGCTGCATTTCATTTTTTGAAGTGACATGAAACTTACATGTATACTATAATTGATGTAGCTTCTTTCTAGATTTTCTGATTGCAAAATACTGGAAATATCCATTTAAACTTAGCCTCTGGTTCTTACCTGGGGTGCCCTGCTGTGCTGATGACCTAACTGCACTTACTCTGCCTGTTGGAGACTAAGCCCAGGAGTGCCTCAGCCCTCCCCTTGCCCTGAGAACACCCAAGGAGCTCCCTGCCCAAGGGTGGGGGAGGCTCTGTCTGATCTCAGAGGTGCAGGGTGTCACGAGTGTCTGCCCCACCCAGCACCTGGTGCAGCCCTCCCTCCCTGGGTGCTGCTCCCCTCACAAACACCTGCAGGCAGAGACGGGAAACAGGCTCCCTTTCCCTCTCCCACCCTGACTCAGCCTCCCCAGACCCGTACCAGGCTGTGCAGGTGTGCACAGAGCATGCCACTAAAAGGTGGGGTGACTTAAAGGGAGCAGAGTGGAAGGGGAAAGTCAATGTCATGCCCTGGGGGTCAGCCCACAGTGACCAAGAAGTGCAGCCTCTGGCCCCATCTAACCTGGCTCTGGGAAGCAGTTCACCTTCAATGCCTTCTCAGTGTGACTTCATCCTACTCCAGGGCTAGGCCATGCTTACCCATGGCTGGAGGGAGGAAGTGGGATCTTCTCAGCCCCTGGAGCCATGCCTGCATAATCTGCTAGGCCTGCAGTGACAAACACCACAGGCCGGTCCACTTAAACAACAGAAGTTCCTGTCTCACAGTTCTGGAGGCTAGGAGTCTGAGATCAAGGTGTTGGCAGGGTTGGTCCCTTCTGAGGGATCTGTCCTGCTGTGTCCTCACATCGCCTTCCCTCTGTGTGCGTTTGTGTCCAAATCTCTTCTTCTTACAATGACACTAGTCATACTGGATTAGGGCCCACCCTAATGGCCTCATTTCTACCTTAATCAACTTATTAAAGGCTCTGTCTCCAAATACAGTTATGTTCCGATGTATGGGGAGTTAAGGCTTCAACATATGAATTCTGGAGGGGACACAATTCAGCCTATAACACTGTCCCTCCCCTACTTCTGGAGGCTCAGCCTTCAGGCCAGAGGGGCCTCCAGCCCTAGCAGGACCTCCCAAGGTCCCAGAAGCAGAAAGATGATGGTGGCATAGATTGGGGGGAGGGGATTGGAGTAGAGATGGGGACTCGGGGGTTGAGAGTTCAGAGAGTAGAAGCAACCTGGTGCTGGGCAGAGATGGCGGGGCCATGCCTGGGTGGAGGGGCAGAGAGCGCTGACTTCAGTGGGACTATTATGGGCTCGGGGCTCCTCTGGGCATCCTGTATGCCCACCCCACTGCCCCCTTCTTCCCAGTGGGTGGGTGGTGATGGCTGAGCTGGGCTGGAGGGTGGGCCTTGCTGTCCCCACAGGCTTCCTGGAGAAGAACCGAGATGTGCTGAGCGCAGATATCCTCACCCTGGTTTACTCCTCCAAAAACAAGTTCCTGAGGGAAATATTCAATCTGGAGTCGGCAGAGACCAAGCTGGGCCACGGGACCATCCGCAAGGCAAAGGCAGGGAGCCAGCTCTTCAAGGTGGGCTCCTGGGCACCCTCCAAGGCCTCCTGCATCTCTCAGCCCTGAGGGCCACAGGACCAGGCAGATGTTTTACTCCCCTCTGGGTCCCCAACATGCAGTGGGGTGCCTGCACACTGCAGGCACTTGGGAAACTTGTGACAGCTGGATGGATAGATGGATGGATGCCCTGCCTGCGGGACCTTGGCAGAAGCCCTCCCTGTGCTGTGGGTTAGCCGTGTCCCAGTTGGCAGCTCCCCCAGCCCCACTTGTGCCCTGTGCTTCCGCCCGCAGTCTGCAGACTCAGCCAAGCGGCCCTCCACCTTGGCAGGCCAATTCAAGCAGTCCCTGGACAAACTGATGAAAATCCTGACCAATTGCCAGCCCTACTTCATCCGATGCATCAAACCCAACAAGTACAAGAAACCAATGGTAACAGGAGAAGGCTGGGGGCACGGGTGGGGAGGAAGGAGGATGAGGCTGTGGCCTCTAGGGTCGCAGTTGCTCCCTCCACCAGGGTCTGGCCACTGTCCAACTGTTAGCTGCCACCACTTGACACGTGAGGACAGTAGAGTCAGGTGACCAGTCTGGATCAGTCCTCTTAGTCCCGCCATTCAGCTTCTGCGAGTGCTGGGCCAGGCTCTTCGCTTCTCTGAGCCTCAGTTTTCTCTTCTGTAAAGTCAGATTCACTCCTGTCTGCAGGGTGCAGCAAGAGTTGGCATGAGGTTTGCAGCAGGTCTCCGTGTGTATGCTGCACTCAGTAAGTGGCAGAAACCAGTACGGGGACTTTAGGGGCTGACACCACTCCTGATCACTGAGCCCCTCACAGCACAGCCCTCGGAGAGCCAGCCTTACCGTGTGCAGTGAGGGGGTGGGAGCCTACTGCCCGCCTTCCCAGGAATCCCTGCTCCGTGGGCTGGGGAAACCCACCCAGAGGCTTCAATACAGGGACCGCTCAAAATGGGAGATGTCATCTGAAAGGATATCAAACAGCTCTAAAACATCTTATAAGGGAATAAATATTACGTTAAATGGAATGCCTTTTTGAAAAGAGTAACACTATATGAAATTTGGTTTGTCCCATGAAATCTAGGCTGTATCTTAGGCAGACGTGAGACTTCTCTTGTTTCTTAACTGCTGAGAGAAGTAACTGTGCTCCTAGAAACCCTCGCCCCACCTGCTCTACCCACTGTGGGAGCCCCATGCAGGACAGCGACTGACGGCGGATGCTCAGGTGTGGGGGCTCTGGCCCAGATGTTGCTTTGCGGGGCAGCTGCCCTGCCGTGTGTGTAAGGGAGACCAGCCTGAGGGGCCAGGCGCGCTCAGCCCCCAGGAGAGTGACCTGCGCCTTAGGTGCTCATCTTTAAATTGGAGCCAGTCACCTCCACCACACAGAGCTGTCGTAAAGATTCCGCGAGAAACACCAGGCCCGTAGGACATATTCAATAAACAGCAGCTGACCACTCAGCCAGGGCTAGTGCTGCCTGGCCTGGAGCCCTGGAGCAGGGGCTCCATGGCTCTCAGTTTTGCAGGTGCCTGCCAGCCTTGCCCAACTGGAGGGTTGTTCCCCCGAGCTCTGGAGAGACCCCTAGCTCCAGGTGGAGAGGAGCTCTCTAGAGGCCAAGGCACTGCGGAAGCCACACACCTGGGGGAAGCATCATGCCTAAATTCCTCTCTGCCCGCCACACCTGCCTCCAAGCAGGGCACGACTCAGTTCCCTGGCCAGCTGCCCCTCCAGGTGTCTTTCCTTCTTGGGGGAGGTAGAGACTAAGCTGAGTAGAATATTTTCCACCTCTGAGTGCCAGAGCCATGTCTTCATTCCCCTGCTGTGTGGGAGGGCCACGGTGCTGGAAGCACCGGGGCAGCGCCAGCCTTCCGTGTGCAGGTGAGGGGTGCTTAGGAACATTGTAAACAGGGCATGTGCAAGTAACCTTGCATTCCTGGCACTGTGCACATCTGGGGAGTGGTGCAAGTATTGCACTCTGGTGGCTGTGGCGGGGACAAGGTCGCCTGGCGCTTAATCATCCTGTGTCGCCCGCAGCTCTTCGACCGGGAGCTGTGCCTGCGGCAGCTGCGTTACTCAGGCATGATGGAGACCGTGCAGATCCGCAAGTCGGGCTTCCCCATCCGCTACTCGTTGGAGGATTTCTCGCAGAGGTTCTGCGTGCTGCTGCCCAGCGCGGCGCGGACACAGGTGCGCGACTGTCCCCCGATGGCATGCGCTGTCTGCGTCCTCCCTTTCCGCGTCGGCCACCTCCAGCCCCAGTACAAGGGGGCTCCCCACAATGCCCAGGCCCCCAGCTGTGCAATGATTCCGGTCCCTCTTTACCTTCCCCACCTCCCACCCTCCCCTCTTGCTCTCCCAGCAGCACGGCGGGGGCACTGGCTCACCCTGGGGTCTGGTGGGTGCTGGCAGCTGCAGCGGTTCCTTCTAGCATGTCTGTGGTCTTACAGCAAACACTGTCTCCCATGGGGCAGAATGTTAGGGAGCTGAGGTGTGGCTAGAGAGCCATTAAGGCCAGGAAGTCTTTCCTGTCCTGCCTGAACCCTCAGCCATCCTGATGTCTGGCCTGACCTGGGGCCAAGAGTCCACAGACACATTAAGGCCCCAGGCCCAGCAGAGCCCGTGGCCCTGAAGGACTGGGCCCGGAGTGCCCCCTCGCCCACTCCTTGACCTAAGGTGCCCTTTGTGCCTGTGCCGGGACAGCCCCTGGCAGTGGAGCCTGTGGGAGGAGGAGGAAGACACACCAGTTCCCAGACCTCAGCCTGGGGGAGGGGGGTGTCTCTGCTCCTACATGCTCTGAGCCAACCCTGTCTCTCTTTGGCAGCTGCGAGACAAGTTCCGCCAGATGACCATAGGCATCGCTGACATGTGGCTGGGGACAGACAAAGACTGGAAAGTGGGAAAGACCAAAATTTTCCTGAAGGTGAGACACTGAGGAACCAGCTGGCTGGTGGCCTCCTGGAGATGTGGGGCTGGTCAGCTCCTGCGCCAGGCCTGGTGTCTCTGCTCACACCTGACCGACGCCTCTGCTCCAGCACTACACGTGGCCTGGCCCTTGGGGAAGCCCAGGTGTAGAAAGTCATGCCAGCAGTACTCAAGGTGCGGAGAGCACCGGGGAAGCCAGCCCAACCTATGGGGGTCCAGGAAGCATCCTAGAGAGGGGTCCTGTAGGGCCGCAGTCCCCAACCCCCAGGCTTCAGACCACTACTGGTCTGTGGCCTATTACGAACCGGGCCACACAGCAGGAGGTGAGCAGCAGCGAAGCTTCATCTGTATTTACAGCTGCTCCCGTCGCTGGCATCACCGCCTGAGCTCCGCCTCCTGTCAGATCAGCAGCGGCATCAGATTCGCATAGGAGCCGTGCCCTGCTGTAAACTGCGAGTGCGGGGGATCTAGGTTGCGTGCTCTGTATGATCTGAGGGGGAGCTGAGGTGGTGATGTAGCACTGGGGAGCGGCTGCAAATACAGTTATCATTAGCAGAGAGGTTTGATAGCACAATAAATGTAATGCACTTGAATCATCCTGAAACCATCCCCCAAAGCTCCTGGTCTGTGGAAAAATTGTCTTCCATGAAACTGGTCCCTGGTGCCAAAAAGGCTGGGGACCACTGCACTAGGATAATCCTGAGGGGAAGGAGGAGGCACCTCCCAGCCACAGCCGGAGAACACTAAGGAGCTCAGAGAGGGCTCCCAGTGTGCTGAGAACAGGCCTCTGTCATGCCAGCAGCCACAGCCTGCAGCAGGGGGCTTTGAGCCTCTCCAGAGCCCCCGGAGAGCTGGCACGGCAACGGAAGGGTGCAGTGTGTTGACTGCCCATAAGCTGACTCATCCCTAGGAGGCTTATCTGAGCATCACCACCACCTGCCTCCCCCACAACATACAGGGAGCTTGAGGCCATGCATAGGCAGCCTCGCGGCCCTCCAATATTGCCAGCTGGGTCAAAGAGCCACCGGGGAGAGAACCCCCCCCCGTCCTCTTTCCTCATAAGCCTTAGGTGGGCAAGCGCAGGGAGAAGGAAGAGAAAGAAGACATCGAGCCAGCTCACCTGAGCCTCCTGCCCCATACCTGCTGTTCCTTCCTCTTCTGCATAGTGACTGCCCACCCCCTCTCATCTGTCCCAGAGGGGCCTCCTGGCCCCAGCCCTCCCATTGGTCTGTCTGTCCATCTGTCCGTGCATTAGTCAGGCCAGTGCTGGGGCTCCGAGGCTCAGACAGGGAAAAGAAGTAAGGGCTTCAGATTTGGTTGGGGAGGTGAGGCCTGCAGAGGGGACATGCCAGGGCACTGCCTGGAGGGCAAAACAGACAGGAAGGGCCACAGGCGCATAGAGGTGAGGTCAGTGTGGGCAGATATTCAGGGAGGGCAGGAGATGACAGCGGCCACCCCTCCATGCCTCCTGTCCCTGCTGCTCCTCGAGGCCACAGCTGGGTCTGGTCTGTCTCTGTTGCCCAGACTCGACACTGTGTGACAGTCTGGTGCAGGCAGGAGGGACCATCAAGCTCCCAGCCTCTCCTCCCCACTGGCCTGAGGGCCACGCTGCTCTGTGCTCTGCAGAGATAGCCCTGGCTTCCCGGGGGGTTAAGATGGCAGGCCCTCGCGTCACATCCTTGGGCACAGTGCGCCCAGGAATGAATAAGGCCCATCGGCTCTCACCCTGAATCCTACTCACAGGTTGCAGGAAACATTTTTATATTCAAACAACCACAGGTCTCATACAGTTGAATGCAAACATTGTATGAATTTTGGGAAATAAAACACAAATTCAAAGAAATGTGCCCTCTTAGATTCTTCAGAGTAGAAATGAAGGTTGCCAGGTTCAATTAGCAAGTAGAAAGAGCTAAAGCGGGAAGTTCTTGAATCCAAGATGGGAGGAGTTGCAGCTCCTGTTTCTGAGCCACATCCAGGTCAATCCGAGGGTCGCCCTCCTGGGAGAGGTCTGAGAGGCACTGCCTTCTGGAGGTGGGGGGGAAGCTGGGCAGTTACGTGATGGCACCTCTCCCGTCCCCAGGGTTACCAGGACACTCTACTGGAGATACAGAGGAGCCACGCCCTGGACAGAGCAGCAGTCAGCATCCAGAGAGTCCTACGGGGCTACAGACACAGGTGCCACCCCCTCCCTGAGTCACCACCCGCCACATCCCCCACAAACCAGGGTCACGAGTTCCTGCGGGTCCCTTCCTGGAGGCAATTAAGATCTCCCAAGACCTCCTGACCTGGGACACTGCAGCCTGTGAATTCCAATAGATTACTGGAATGTTTGGAAAAAACAAAAACCACTCTGTAAGCAAGAGAAGTGAACCAAATGAAGGATCAGCTCTGTTAACTACATTTCATTTTTCTCCTTCAATCACCTTGGAGAGGGTGTGGGTTAGGGTTACGAAGTAGTTTGGTTTTATAGGGGAAAAAAATCAGTGGCTTCGCCTCAGTTCCCTGGTCCGTCGGAAGCAGTACTTGAATTTCAGTCCAGGTCCAGCAAGTCAGCAGCGCCGCCACATTGCCCACGCATGCCTCGTCCGGAGGGCCTTGCAGTCCCCACAGCATATCCTGTGAGCTATCCCAACTGCTGGTCCCCAATCGTAGAAAGGGCTGGAACCCCAGGCATGAGAAACTGGGAGAAGGTGGGCAGCCCCTGGGAATAGGGAATGTGGGCCCAAGGAGCAGGGTCAGGAGCTGTGGCCCGTGACAGGAGAGACGCAGCTCTGCTGCAAGGAAACCAGAGGCCAGCGAGGAAGGCCAGATCCTGGTGCCCCTGGTCTCAGGACCACGGGCGGCATCAGACCAGCCAGTCCAGCGTATCAGAGGGAAGCTGGCCAACTGATGATGATATATTTTTAATTAACGTTTTGTTTTGAGATAATTGTAGATTCATTCACATGCAGTTGTAAGGAATAATACAAAGAGATCCCCATACACTCTTTGTCCAGTTTCCCACAGTGGTAGCATCTCACAAAACTATAGTACAGTGTCCCAACCAGGACATTGACATTGATACAGTCAAGATATAGAACGTCCCATCACCACCAGGACACCTTGTGCTGTCCTCATACAGTCACACCCACCTCCCTTCCACACCCCCATCCCTCTTTAGCACCTGGCCACCACTAATCTGTTCTCCATTTCTATAATTTTGCCATTTCAAAAATGTTATGTAAATGGAATAATATAGCATGTAGCCTATGGGATTGATTTTTCTCATTCAGCGTATTTCTTTGGAAATTCATCCAGGTTGCTATGTGCATCAATATTTTGTTCCTTTTTATTGCTAAGTAGTATTCTGTAGTTTGGATATACTATAGTTTAACCATTCACCTGTTGAAGGACATCTGGGCTATTTCCAGTTTTTGGCTTTTATGAATAAAGCTGCTATGAACATTTATGTGCAGGTTTTTGAGTGAACACAAATTACCATTTCTCTGGGATAAATGCCCAGGAGTGCAATTGCTGAGTCATATGGTAGTTACATGTTTTATTTTTAAAGAACCGCCAAACTGTTTTCAAGAGTGGCTGTGATCCAGGAAAGTGAACCCCAAAACTGGGGTCCAGCCTCAAGGCCAAGTGGGTCCTTGCCTTCGTGCAGGAAAGAATTCAAGAGCGAGCTGACAGAGTAAGGCAAAAACAAGTTTATTGAGGTAAGAAAAGGAAAAAAGAAAGGTGGATGCCCCGTAGACAGAGCAGCAGCTCTCTCTCAGAGCAACAGAGAGTAGCACTTTGTGAGCTTCCAGGGTCTTATTTTATACCTTCTATTTAATTTTATGTTAAGCAGAAGGAGGATTATTCATAAGATTTCTGGGAAAGGGGTGGGGGAGTTCATGGAACTGAGGGTCCCTCCGCCTTTTAAACCATGTAAGGTAACTTCAGGAGTTACCATGGCATTTGCAAACTGTCATGGCGCTGCTGGGAGTTTCTTTTAGTATGCTAATGTATTGTAACTAGCGTATAATGAGCAGTGAGGATAACCGGAGGTTATTTTTCATGGACATCTTGGTTCTAGCTAGTTTTGGCCGGCTTCTCCACCGCCTCTTGTTTTATCAGACACTTTGGTTCAAGTCTTATTACTCCTTATTGGGCAGAGTCTGCCAGTTCCCTGTCTCAGCTGTACCCTTTTACATTCCCATCAGCAATGTGTGACTCAGTCTCTCGGCACCCTCACCAGCACTTGATGCTGTGGCTGTTTTTTATTTGAGCCATTCTGATAGGTGTGTAATGATATCTCATTGTGGTTACAATTTACATTTCCTGATGTTGAATATCTTTTCATGTGCTTATTTGCCATATGTATATAGTCTCTTTGGTGAAATGTCTGAGCATGTTGCTTGACCATTTTCTAACTGAAATCTTTGTTGAGTTTTGAGAATTCTTTATACATTCTAGATACCAATCCTTTGTCAGTTATGTGGTTTGCAAATATTTTCTCCCTGTCTTCTCATTCTCTTGAGAGGGTCTTTGCACAGCAAAAGTGTTTAATTTTGATGAAGTCTAATTGTCAAATTTCCCTTTTATAGATCATGCTTTTTTGGTCTCAAGTCTAAGAACTCTATGCCTAAAGATTTTCTTTTGTGTTTTTCTAAAAGTTTTATAGTTTTAAACATTTTACATTTAGGTCCATGATACATTTTCATTTAGAGTCAATTTTTATATTAGGTGTGCGATTTAGGTTGAGGTTCTTCTTCAATTTTTTTCCTAGGGATGTTGTTCCAGCATCATTCATTGAAAAGTCCATCTTCCTTCAATTAATTGCTTTTACATCTTTGTCAAAAATCTACTGGCCATATTTGTATGGGTCTGTTTCTGAGTGCTCTGTTCTGTTCCGTTGATCTGTGTGTCTGTCCCTCCACAATGCTGCAGTGTCTTGTACTATAGTTATATATTAAGTCTCAAAGCAGTGTAGACTGATTTCTCCCACTCTTCTTTTTCAAAATTGTTTTAGCTCTTCTAGTTCCTTAGTATTTTCATGTACATTTTTAAATAATTTTGTCTATAGCTCTAAAAAACAATCTTCCTTGGATTTTTGACAGCAATTGCATTGTATATCCGTTTGGGAGAGAATTAACATCTATAATGTCCAGTCTTTCATTCCATGAACATGATATCTAGCTCTACTTATTTAGATCTTCTTTTATTTCAATCATCAGTATTTTGTAGTTTTCAGCATATAAATCCTGCCGTGTTTGGTTAAATTTACACGTAAGTTGTTTTTTTTTTTCCCTGAAACAGGATCTCGTTCTGTCGCCCAGGTTGGAGTGCAGTGGCATGATCATAGCTCGCTGCAACCTCAAACTCCTGGGCTCATGCGATCACCCTGCCTCAGCCTCCCACGTAGTTGGAACTATAGTTGTGCCACCATGTCTGGCTAATTATTTTTTTTTTTAGAGACGGGGTAAGGCTGGTCTCCACCTCCTGGCCTCAAGCGATTCTCTCACCTTGGCCTCCCAAAGTGCTAGAATTATAGGCGTCAGCCACTGTGCCTGGCCCTAAGTATTTTTCTGAGTGGTTGTAAATGGTACTGTGTTTTTAACTTCAACATTGACATGCTCATTGCTAGTATATAGAAACATGATTGATTTTTGTGTGTTGACTTTGTATCTAGCAACCATACTGAACTCACTTACTTTTTATAGATTCCTGGGAATTTTCTGTGTAAATAATCACACCATCTGCAAATACATACAACTTTATTTCTTCCTTTCCAACCTGTATGTCTTCCATGTCCTTTGTTTGCCTATTGCACTGGCCAGAACTTCCAGTGTTATTAGAGTAGCGAAAGCAAGTATCTTTGCTTTGTCCTGTATCTTAGAGAGAAAGTGCTCAGCCTTCAATCATTAAGTGTAATGTTAGCTGCAGGTTTTTGTAGGTGCCCTTTTTTAAGTTGAAGAAGTTTCCCAAATTCCTAGTTTTCTGGGAGTTTTTATCATGAATGGGTGCTTAATTTTGTCATTTTTTTCCTGCATCAGTTGATAATGATTAAGCAATTTTTCTTCTTTAGCTTTTAATGTGACAGTCTACATTGACTGATTTTTAAATATTGACCTAGCCTTGCACCCTTGGAGCAAACTCCACTTGGTCATAGCACCTGATTCTTTTTATGTTGCTGAATGCTGTTTGCCAATGTTCTGTTAAGGGTTTTTGCATCTCTATTCATGAGGTCTGAAATTTTCTTCTTTTATATTGTCTTGTCCGGTTTTCATATCAGAGTAACACTAGCTTCATAAAATGAATTGGGAAGTGTTTCTTCCTCTTCTATTTTCTGGAAGTGATTTTGTGGAATTGGTGTGAAATTTTTGTTAAATGTTTGGTAGAAATCTGTGAAAACATCTGGGCTTGGAGATTTCTCTACAGAGGGTTTTAAATTGTACATTTAATTTCCTCAATAGTTATAGGATGATTCAAGTTATCTATTTCATATTAAGTGAGTTGTGGTAATTTGTGCTTTTTGAGAATTGGTCCATTTTACGTAAGTTGTCAAATGTGTGTGTGTGAAGTTGTTCATAGTATTCCCTTATTATCCTTTCGATGTTGGCAGAGTCTGTAATGATATCCCCTGTCTCATTCCTGACCTTGGCAACTAAGCTAAAGAAAAGTGTGTCCATTTCATCCTCTTGGAAGTTATCATTGTTGATATTTAACCATGTTCTTGCTATTCTAGCCAATGCAATTAGGGAAGAAAATTAAAGAAAAGACAGAAATCACAGTTTCTCAACCTCAGCACTATTGACATTTTAGGCTGGATTGTTTTTTGCTGTGGGGGCAGTGCTGTGCATTGTTGGATGTTTAGCAGAATCTCTGGCCTCTGCTTACTGGGTGCCAGCAGCTTCCCACATTCTCCCCACCACCATGATGGCCAAAGTGTCTCTGAACCCTGCCAAATGGCCGTGGAGGGCAATTACCTCTAGTTAAGGACCACTAGAAAGGCAAAAGATTATATTTATTTTTTGGTAATTCAACTGTTTACTTTGGCTGCCTGTTAGAATCCTGGGGAGTTAAACGTGTGTGTGTGTCTGTGTGTCTGTGTTTGTGTGTGTATGTGTGTACACTCTGGATCCATGAGCAAAAGTTCAAGTTCATTGGACTGGGTGGGAGCCAGGCATCAATAAATATCGAAGTTCTCCAGGTGATTTTAATATGGTTAATATCTACTATTTAAACCTAAGAAAATCCTCTGAAAAATTCTTAGAAGTGATAAGAAAATTCAGTTAAGTGTGAGATAAAAGGCATACCTAGAAGACATTGTGAGTTTGGTTCCAGACCAAAGTTGAGTATCAAAGTAAAGTGAGTCACGTGAATTTTTTGGTTCCCCAGTACATGTTAAAGTTATGTTTACCCTACACTGTGTCCTACTAATATGTCTAAAACAATGTACATACCTTAATTAAAAATACTTTATTGCTAAAAAATGCTAATGATCATCTGAGCCTTCAGCAAGTTGTGATCTTTTTGCTGGTGGAGGGTCTTGCCTGCATGTTGATGGCTGCTGACTGATCAGGGTGGTGGCTCCTGAAGGTTGAGGTGGCTGTAGCATGCCTTAAAATAAGGCAAGAATGAGGTTTGCCATGTTGGTTGGTTCTTCCTTTCACAAAAGATATCTCTCTAGCATGCGATGCTGTTTGATAGCATTTTATTCACAGTAGAATTTATTTCAAAATTGGGGTCAATCCTTTCCAACCCTGCTGCTGCTTTATCAACTAAGCTTATGGACTATTTAAATCCTTTGTTGTCATTCCAACAGTGTTCACAACATCTTCACCAGGAATAGATTCCATCTCAAGAAACCACTTTCTTTATTCATTCATAAGAAGCAACTCCTCATCCATTCAAGTTTTCTCATGAGACTGCAGCAATTCACTCACACTTTCAGGTTCCACTTCTAGTTCTAGCTCTCTTGCTCTTCCACCACATCTGCAGTGACTTCCTTCGCTGAAGTCTTGAACCCCTCAGAGTCATCCATGAGGGTTGGAATTAACTTCTTCCAAACTCCTGTGAATGTTGCTATTTTTACCTCCTCCCATGAATCACAGATGTTCTTAATGAAGAATCCAGAATGGTGAATCCTTACAGAAAGTTCTTGATTTACTTTGCCCGGATCCATCAGAGGAGTCACTATCTATGGCAGCTATAGTCTTAATACATGTATTTCTTAAATAGTAATACTTAAAAGTCAAAATTACTCCTTGACCCATGAACTGCAGGATGGATGTTGTGTTAGCAGGCATAAAAACAACATTAATCTCCTTGGACATCTCTATCAGAGCTCTTGGGTGACCAAGTGCATTGTAAGTGAACAGAAATATTTTGAAAGGAATCTTTTTTTCTTTTTTTTTGAAGCAGTAGTTCTCAACAGTGGGCCTAAAATATTCAGTAAATGGTGCTATAAAGAAATGTGCTGTCATCCAGGCTTTGTTGTTCCATTTCTAGAGCATAGGCAAAGTAGATTTAGCATAATTCTCAAGGACCTTAGGATTTTCAGAATGGTAAATGAACACTGGCTTCAACTTAAGGTCACCAGTTGCATTAGCCCCTGTCCTTTGAAGCTTTGAAGCCAGGCATTGCCTTCTCTCCTCTAGCTTTGAAATTCCCAAATGGTATCTTCTTCCAATAGAAGACTGTTTTGTCTGCATGGAAAATCTGTTGTTTAGTGTAGCCACCTTCCCCAGTGATCTCAGCTAGATCTTCTGAATAACTTGCTGCAGCTTCTCCATCAGCACTTGCTGCTACACCTTGCACTTTTATGTTCTGGAGATGGTTTCTTTCCTTAAGCCTCACGAACCAGCCTCTGCTAAGCTTCAGACTTTTCTTCTGCAGCTGCCTCATCTCTGTCAGCCTTCACAGAATTGAAGAGAGTTAGGGCCTTGCTCTGGATTAGGCTTTGGCTTAAGGGAATGTTGTGGCTGGTTTGATCTTCTATCCAGACCACTCAAACTTTCTCTATCTCAGCAATAAGGCTGTTTCACTTTCTTATCATTTGTGAGCTCACTGGAGCAGCACTTTTTAATTTCCTTCAAAAACTTTTCCTTTGCGTTCACAACTTGCTAGCTGCTTGGCACAAGAGGCCTGGCTTTTAACCTATCATGGCTGTCCACATGGCTTCCTCACTAAGCTTAATCATTTCTAGCTTTCGATTTGAAGTGAGAGACGTGAAGCTCTTCCTTTCACCCGAACTCTTAGAGGCCAGTATAAGGTTATTAATTGGCCTGATTTCAATATCACTGTGTCTCAGGGAATCGTAGGGCCCAAGGAGAGGTAGAGAGGGCAACGGCCACTCGGTGTAGCAGTCAGAACACACGCATTTATTAAGTTTGCCATCTTGCACGGGTGTGGTTTGTGGCACCCAAAAACAATTACAATGGTAACATCAAAGATCACTGATCACAGATCACCATAACAGATGTAATAATGATGAAAAAGTTCGAAAAGAAGCTACTGCAACAGGAGGAGTTTCAAGAATTACCAAAATGTGATACAGACACAAAGTGAGCACACGCTGTTGGAAAATGACACTGACAGACTCGCATGACTCATGGTTGTCACAAACCTTCAATTTGTAAAAATGCAGAGTATCTGCAAAGTGTGATAAATGAAGGATGCCTGTGGGGCTGTGTGCTCCAGGCTCACCTGCCTCTCCAGAGCCCAACTCTCAGGTCGTCCTCTCCGTGTCCGGCCCTGGGCCAGAGGAGGGGTCTGGCAAGGAATAAACAGTTGGGAATGGGCTGGGCGCGGTGGCTCACGCCTGTAATCCTAGCACTCTGAGAGGCCGAGGCGGGCGGATTGCTCAAGGTCAGGAGTTCGAAACCAGCCTGAGCAAGAGCGAGACCCCCGTCTCTACTTAAAATAGAAAGAAATTAATTGGCCAACTAAAAATATATAGAAAAAATTAGCCGGACATGGTGGCACATGCCTGTAGTCCCAGCTACTCGGGAGGCTGAGGCAGTAGGATTGCTTGAGCCCAGAAGTT